>ML675646.1:3001122-3045632 GCA_007922155.1 Mesoclemmys tuberculata | reverse complement strand
ATGTGGCTGTCACCATTTCAGTGGCCCTTTTGAAAACCATAGAGATTTCCTCCTGGTTTCTAAGTCCTACATGAAGCATTCCTGCTCTGTCGTCATAGAGGAATCTATTTGCCAGGCATCACCTCTTCCTGAGTCTGGTACTGGGCTTGGTGCCAAGCAAGAAAAGGTAATTCAGGAGGAGCCTGTTGGACAGCTAGAGGAGGAGTGGCAGCCTCAACCTTGTGCTAGCATCCTCCTTGATAAGGCAGTTTCTTCGGTAGGCACCTCACCCCTTCCAAATTATTATAGATCTCACCAAGAGCTATGGAAGAGGATTGCCTCAGGTTTGGAGATCCAGGTGGAGGAGGTTAAGGAATCCTCTCATCTTTCTGATATTTGGCTGGTACTGGGAGGTCTTCTCTATTAATGAGATGATTTTGGAGCCTGTTAAGTTGCTCTGGCAGACTGCTTGGTCCCTTTCTCCCGTCTGAGAAATGTCTGAATGTAAATACTCTGTTCCCTCTCAGGGGGTTTGAATATCTCTACTTCCATCCCACCCTCAATTCTCTGCTGGTGTCAGTGGCCAATGAAAGGGAAATAAAAGGGTCAACAAGTGGCAACCCTCAAATCAAAGGATGCCAAATTTAATTTATTTGATGGAAAAGCTTATTCTACTGTGGGGTTGCAAGTCAGGATTGCCAACCAACAAACTCTTTTGGAATGTTATGATTGTAACATTTGGGACTTCTTGTTAAAGTTTAAGGACATGTTGCTGGAGGATGCTAAGCAGGAGTGCTCCTCTTTAGTTGATGAGGGGAAATCTGTAACAAGAACTTGTCTGCAAGCTGGATTAGATGTTGCGGACTCAGCTGCTATGACCACAGCTTTTGTGGTTTCCATGGAGCTCTCGGCTTCAGCCTTCAGGGCTTCTGCATGAGGTTCAACAAATGACTTGCCCTTTGAAGGATTCTCCTCCTCCTCCTCCTCCCTCTCTTCCCCCCCCCCGCGCAAACAGTTTCTAAGCTCTATGGGGTGAAGGCTTCTAGAGCAACTTTAAAGTATTTAGGGTTATATGCTCTTGTTGCTCTTGTCCCATCCAGGAAATATATTTTCACCTGGAGCAGACCCATTGGTACTTTGCCCCTGGTCCTTGCCAGGATCTGCAAAGAAAGAAAAAGGAGGGCTTATAGACGTGGTCTCCTCCTCCTCCTGCTTCTAAATCAATATCTGCTCCTTCTAGATACGCAGGGGGGCTAAACAGGTGTTTTGATTGAGGATGCTGAACCAGTTTCCAGGATACCAGAGTCCATCTTTCCCTATGTTCACAAGCAATATGTGCCACTGCCTTAGTACTTTGTTCTGGATTACTTCAGACCAATGGGTCTTAAGCACGGTGGAAGTGGGATATACCCTCCAATTTGTTCTACTCCTCCCTTCCACACACTCACCCCTCTTCAGGGACCTTTCTCAAGAGGTGCTTCTCTTGTAGGTTCATTCTGTCCTTCGGGTAGGAACCATAGAGGAGGTTCCACAGTGTCATAGAGAGAAGGGGTTCTATTACCATTATTTCTGAATCCTGAAAGCAATTTTAGACTCGCACCAGCTCAGCAAATATCTCATAAAGATAGTGTTGCATGGTTATCCTGGTTTCCATTATTCCCTCTCTAGAGACCTATGTGCCACTCTCAGTGGAAAGCTCCTGCTTTCATGTGGTAATTGTATCAGTCACTCAGATTTATAGTGAAGCACACTCATTGCCAGTTCACTGTACTGCCATTTGGACTGTCAAGCGTTTCCTCAGGTTTTCACAAAAAGTATAATAGTGGTAGCAGGTTTCCTGAGGAGGCTACAGGTGCAAGTCTACCTTTTACATGGATGATTGGCTAGTCAGAAGCTGGTCCAGGGGTCAGGTACTCCAGTGTATCTCTCATCCAGTCAACCTTCAAAGCTCTGTCTACTGATCAACTTATTAAAAAAAAAAAAAAAAAATCTATCCTTTGTCCAGTTCAGAGGATAGAGTTTCTAGGAGCAGTACAGGACTCTACTCAAGCCAGAGCATTCCTTCCAGGCACAAGGTTCCAGACATTTTGATTTCTTGCTGTAGATATCAAGGCTCACCCAGTCCCAATAGCTCGAAACTGCATAAGGTTCCTGTAGCAAATGACCATGTGCACATACATAGTCCAGCATACCAGACTACAATCTCTGAGTTCTTCAGAGTTGGCTAGCCTCTGTTTATTCCCTGGATTGTCACCATTTTAATTCCGTGCTGAACAAGCCCTTTCGTGTACAGTCTATGGGAAGGAATTCCGTTTGTCTGCTCTCAATCTCCATAAGAACATGAATGGCTATACTGGGTCAGACTAATGGTCTGTCTAGCCTAGTAACCTGTCTTTTGACAGTGGCCAGTGACAGATGCTTCAAAGGGAGTGAACAAAATGAGGCAATTGTCAAGTGATTCATTCGGTCTCCGCATCTGGCAATCAGGCTTAGGGACACCCAGAGCATGGGGTTGCATCCCTGATGATCTTGGCTAATAGCCATTGGTGGACCTAGCCTCCCTAAACTTATCTAGTTCTCTTTTTGAACCAGTTATACTTTTGGCATTCACAGCATCCCTTGGCAATGAGTTCCAAAGGTTGACTGTGCATTGTGTGAAGAAGTACTACTTTTATCTGTTTTTAAACCTGCTGCCTATTAATTTCATTGGGTGATCCTTAGGTCTTGTGTTATGTGAAGGGGTAAATACCACTTCCCTATTTACTTTCTCCTTGCCATTCATGATTTTATAAACCTCTATCCTATTCTCTCTTTCCCCCACCCCCCAATGATCTTTTTTCCAAACTGAACAGTCCCAGACTTTTAATCTCTCCTCAAAGGAAACTGTTCCATATCCTTAATTTCTTTTGTTACCCTTTTCTGTATCTCTTCCATTTCTAATATATTTTTGTTTGAGATGGGGTGACCAGGATATAAAGTGTGGGCATATCATGGATTTATATAGCAACATTATGATAAGATAAAAATGCTGCTATATAATATATTATCTATCCCTTTCCTAATGGTTCCTAACATTCTATTAACTTTTTTTGACTGCTGCTCCACATTCAGCAGATGTTTTCAGAGAACTATCCATAATGATTGCAAGATCTTTCTTGAGTGTAACAGCTAATTTAGACCACCTCGTTTTGTATGTATTGTTCTGATTGGCTTCCACTTTGCATTTATCAATACTGAATGTCATCCGCCATTTTGTTGCCCAGTCACACAGTGAGATCCCTTTCTAACTCTTAGCTGAGTCCAAAACGGACTACGATCTTGGGTAATTTTGTATTGTCGGCAGATTTTGCCACCTCACTGTTTATCCCTTTTCCCAGATCATTTGTGAATGTTTTTCATGCCTTTCTGGAGTGGCTCACGGCTGTAAGTGCCTACTTTAGGGCAGACAGATTGTCAAAAGCAGGACAGATGCCCTTGCTGGTATGTTCTATAATTAGATTTCACTAACCCAGTAACAGTTGTGAACTGAGAGATTAAAACGGAAAATGTGTACAGGTGAGTCTGTCTGTCTAATTCCAAATAGTAGCACAGATATAGTGATCTGCCGATTTCCCAAAAGTCTCTCAAGGCTAGGCAGGATAACTCTGGGGATCTGTATTTTCTCATTCAGTTATTTTGCTCTTTTAGAATTCTAATGGGCTACAGGTGAAGAATTTTTCCTTAAAACAAACTGACAAGGTCACTACCCACCTGGGCTCTTTTTTTAATGATAGAGAGTGAGGAATGCATTTAGAGTCTTTGATCTCCTATCATCACACACAATAAACACTTGCTTTGAAATTAGCACTTTCCTGTTAAAGTTCTTCATTTACCTTACACAAGGCTTCTTTCTCATTTGATGGGTTATTTATTTACAGGAGTATACAAAATGTAAATGTTTGCAGTTGTAATGTAATACCAAACAGGATACAGATAGATGAAGACAATGCATGCAGGCCACCACTGATATTTAAACTTCATAAAAACTGAATACATTCTTGTACATTTTATAATCACTTTGAGCTATACTAATACACAAGTGAATTGGCCTGCCTTCTAGCTATGCATTTAAGTCCCCAGTGAGGTTTAGGGCTTTACACTATATCCACTGCATCACCCCTGTCCAGTTGTTTGTAGACCCCCTCGAATAATTTTAATTTGTGAGGCATGATTTCCCATGTTACTGTTAGAAATAACCACACAGGTTGTCCCTGGGGCGGATTGGGGAGACGGAATCCTTTATTGCGTGGTCGTTTCACCTCAATGCTGAGAGTGAGCAATGGGGGGGTTACTTTACAATTCTTTTATCCATAACAGAATGTAAATATATACATTTCCAGCAACTCCCCATAGACCCTTATTTGGTTACATTGACACCTATAAAATTAATATTAACTACATAATGAATACAATTATACCCGCCCCTGTTCGTTGTTTACAGGATTACCATACAGAGGTCAGGCACATCACCTTAAAACCTATACATTTTACAGTGACATTCTTTGAAGTAAAGGTATGCCAGGAGGAGAAGGAAGATAATGCTTTCTTCCCACCAAAAGGCCTTGTGCAGGAGTGGCAATAGTTAGCCTCTGTCTCATCCCCTGCGCAGATGGCCAGGAAGGGAGGAAAAGAAGAGAGATAACAGACTCTAACTAGAATTCATACCAAGTAGCAGAAACAAGGTTTGCCCATGCCTTGATCCTGTTCCCTGTAACTTAGGCCTGACCATTTGTCCAGCTTTTAACTCTTTACTGTCCTGCATTAACTCTTCCCCAACAAATTGTGTTCATCTATGTGTCTGACAAATCTTTCTTTACTACAGTTTCAGCTAGTTTGCCAGATACTGAAGTTAGGCTTACTAGCCTGTAATTGCCAGGATCATGTCTGGAGCTTTTTAAAAATTAGTGTCACATTAGCTGTTCTTCAGTCATCTGGTACGGAAGTTGATTTAAATGATAGGTTACATACCACGGTTTACTGACGTTAGTGATAGACATGTCAGTCCTGGGGTGGAGGCTTAACTGGGTCCCCTCCAAACTCAGGATTTGTCATCCTCTTGGATCTTGTCTCTGCATGTCATTGTCAGGGAGTTAAGGGCAGTCTGCCTTGCCTTGTCTAGCCTTTCCTCTCTCAGGTCAAGGAAAGAAGCCTGTATGTCCCCACAGACAACACAGTGGCAAAGATCTGCCTCAGGTTGGGAGGAGCCCACTCTTCTGCGCTTTGTCAAGAGGCGATTCACAAGTGGAACATTTTGCATTTGCAGTTCACTTAGTCTTGAAGCCACTTATCTACCAGTGGTGCAGAACAAGCTTGCAGATCGTTCATGAGTCACCGTGAGTGATCTCTCCACCTGAATGTAGCCAAAGCCATTTTCCATCAGTCAGGAAATCCCTAAATAGACCTATTCACAACTAAAGCCAATAGGAAATGCCATCAGTTTTGTTCTCTACAAGGTTGCAGTCCCAGTTGCATCACAGACACTTTCCTATTATCCTGGTCAAACAAGCTCTGTTATGCTTTCCCTCTAATTCCACTGCTATACCAAATGTTACTAAACATAAAATGAGACATGCCCAGGTTATACTAATAGCTCCGGCCTGGTCCTGGCAGCACTGGTTCTCCAGTCTCATGGATCAGTTGGTGGAGGCTCTGATTTCACTTCTTTTGGACCCTGACATAATTTTGCAGGATCATGGTTGACTGCTTCATCTGAACCTGTGTGCATTGTAACAGCTTGGAGGTTGGATGGCTAAAACCTACAGAGCAAGACTTGTAGCAGAGGAGTAATGCTTGAAGCAAGTTTGCCATGTTTTGTTAAATAGTATGTAGCCTTTAACCAGGACTATTTACATTTCAAAATAGAAGCATTTTTCCATCTGAGCTCATCAATTTGGGGTTTTGCCAAAGCAGTCCTCAATCCAGCCTATCCTGGACTAACTGTTGCACATAAAACATCAAGAATTGGCGAGTAGTTCTGTCATGGTTCACTTAGCAGCAATATCATCTTTCCATCTTCATGTGAACTGATCTACATTATTTAACCATATCACAATCAGATTTTTGAAAGGCCTGGAAAGGTTCCCCCCTCACTTGAATTTTAACTTTGTCAAAACTTTCGAGGCCTCCATTTGAGTCTTTAACAATGTGCTGCTTACTGCACTTATTACTGCAAGATGACTTTTTTAATAGCAATCACTTCAGTCAGGAGGGTGGCTGAGCTGCATCCTCTGACATCTGAACCTCCTTATACTTGAAGGAAATTGTATGTCTGCACCCTTATTCCAGGTTTCTCTCTAAAGTGGTATCTAATGTTCATATTTGCCAGTCAATTTACTTACATATGTTTTACCTGGAACCCACGCCAATAGAGCAGCACCTGTGCACCTCGGATGTTAGAAGATCTTTGGCATTCTACATAGGTAAGACTAAACAGTTCATTTTGTCAACCAAACTGTTCATGTCCATTGTAGATAGGATGAAGGCTCTCCCAATCTCATCATAGGGAATTTCATATAGGAGGCTACTTATGATATGATCTGGCCGGTGTTTCTGCACTGAGCAAAAAAAGTCTTGTCAGTGTTCCTTGTACAAGTCCTTATCCAGGACACCTGTAGAGCGGCAGTCATTAGTCCCCACCTTTGCATCCCTAATTTAGAGATTGTGCTCCAGTGTGCATGTACTGCTTTGCGCTTCCCTCCTCCTGCTTTGTGGCTTGTGAGTCACCAAGAGTGTGCAATCACACGAAGAGGGGAAAAACGGTTACTAACCATCCATAACTGTTCAAAATCTGTTGCATATATCTGTTCCACAACCCACTTTCCTACCACTCCGCATTGAAGTTGTACAGCAAGAAGGAAGTGTGCGTGTATAAAGCTGGGCCCTTTATGCAGGCATGCAGTAGCATGCAACAGCAGAGTGGTTGAGCTGCACTGATGGGTACCATTGGACAAAAATTTTCCACTGGGTGAGCATGGGGTGTGCAGACATCACAAGTGGACATGTGCAAGACAGCTCAAACAACAGTTGTGGAAGATTAACTATTTTTCTTGCTTTTTCAATTCCCAATTGGTTTCTTATTTTTGAATGAACTAGTCAAAGAGCTGAACTAGTTGAATAAACTGAAATGAAGAAAATGTTATCTCTGCATCTGCAGAAGAGACTGTTGCTGTCTAAAGCTGGTTTAGCATTCCAACAAAGTCTGGTTCCAGGTGCTTGCCCAGGACTTCTACCAGCTCAGTTATGAGACTTTCTTTAAAACTTGGTAGCAAACATCTACTGCTTGATGTTTTTTCAAAATTTTCTTAAATTAATTAAAATGATTTTAATAGGTTATAATGTAAGCTTTAACATAAATTGTCATTTCAATTTTAATTATAAATTGGTTGGTTTGTTTTTATTAAATTAAGTACAGCTGTTTTTTTTAAAATCCAGGTTTTAATAAAAATCCACTATTTAATTTTTTAAACACCAATTTAAAAATTTTTTTCTTTAAATCCACAATGGAGCAGCCTGTGGTAAATCCTTCGTCAGTGCATGAACCTGCAAAATAAGACTAAACTCATTTCCAAAGAGCCTCCCAAATTTAGTTAAGTTTATTTTTTTAAATAGTCTAGTCACACTTAAAAGTATTCACTGACCAACATCCCTCTGCCCCAAAAAAAACAAACAAACAAAAAAAAAAACCCCTCCAGTAAGGCAGAGTTAAGGCATATTATGCCCTTCCAGAATGTTGAGTTCAGCAAAAGTCAAACTTGTGAAAACTGGGAAATAGAGTTAACAGAGAAATGTTGATAGGAGTAGACATCTGTAACTGTCAGGTGGGTGTATATTTGAGATGCTGTTGTGGCCAGCTGATAATACTTTAGATCTAACATAGAGCTTAAAGATTATCCCCATTTTATAGATGGGGAAACTGAGCATGGTTAAGAGACTTGGCCAGAGTCACCCAGCAGGCCAGTAGCAGAGCAAGGAAAAGAGCCCAGGTTTTCTGAGTCCCAGTCTACTGTTTAGGCCACATGATTGCTCAAGTAACCACAAATTTGGATCACTGACATTGTCCCATGCCCCTATAATTCCAGAACACGTTAAGGAATTATTTAAATAGAACAGTCTTGTCAATTTTAACTGTAGTAGAGCTAGCTCTGCTATAATATATATTAAATTAAAATCAGCAGTGGATTTGCTGTATCCAGATCCCCAGCAAACACTAATACTGAAAAAAGGAGGCTCTGTGAAGTGGGCCATTGATCTCAATACGATTTTAGCTGAATGAGAGCATCCCTTAGAGATGAATGCTGCCTGGGGGGGGGGGAAGCCTTCAGACATGTGAACTGATCCATTCATCTCAGTGGGTGTTCCCATTTTCCTTCCTCAGTGCATGAGAAACCTGTGATTGCATAAAGCATGCTTGTTCTCACCACCTCTCTCTAGTCCAACACCGTGTTCTTGGTGCACGCTCTTAGCATGCCTATCCTCAGCTCCCCATCCCAAGAGGCAGGGCTGCAGAGCTTCTCCAGATGTCTGCTCATGTGCAGAGCAAGGAGAGACTGGCTTAAGCCCCTTCAGAAGATCAAATTCCCCCAAATTTGGACATCTGGCTCCTCTGTCCATGCTTGCATGCTCTGTTTACCTTGTGACCAATTAGGCATGTGTCTAAAATGAAAGCTAAACTATTTGGTGAATAATTCTGAATTTTGCTCCCTTAAAGTGTCTGTGGGTGACAGACACTAGCTGAAGGTAACTCTTGAGCAACTGAGACCTCTGTGACAGGATTGGAGCACTGATTTGATCCCAAAGTCCGGGCAAGAAAAGTACAATATGTCAACCTTACTACAGCAATTGGAAAACCAATTCTCTTATCTTGGGAATCCCTTGGTCAAAGTTCCCCAAATTTGGCTCGTTGACTGTACTCTGTGCCCATATGAGGCACACCACATTTCAAGGCAATCCAAGTAACCCTGTGGGAACATGTTGGAGAGTTGTGCTTTACACAGAAAGCTGGTCTTACCTTTAGATATAACAGGCCTGTGGTAGTCCCTTATCCAGTAGAACCTCAGTTACAAACACCAGAAATATGAACTAGCTGGTTAACCACACATCTCATTTGGAACCCAAGTATGTAATCAAGCAGCAGCAGACACCAAAAAAAAAAAAAAAAAAAGGCAAATTCAGTTCAGTACCATGTTAAATGTAAACTATTTAAAATAAAGGGAAAGCGTCATTTTTCTTCTGCATGGGAAAGTTTCAAAGCTGTATTAAGTCAATGTTCACTTGTAAACTTTTGAAAGAACAACCATGTTTTTTGTTCAGCATTACGACTATTTCAGAGTTCTAAACCAATGCCATTCCTGAGGTGTTTGTAATAACCTCTGAGATTCTACTGTAATAAACTCATCTATACTTATAACTGCACGAGTGCAGTGGCACAGCTGCACCGGTTAGTGAAAATGTTATCTCTGCCGATGGGTGAGCTTCTTCGGTTGACATAAGTACTCCACCTCCTCAAGAGTTGGTAGCTATGTCAATGGGAGAAGCCCTCCCTTTGACATGGTATTGTCCACATTGGGGGGGTTAGGTCAATTACAACTGTCGCTCAGGGGTGTGAATTTTCCACACTTCTGAGTGATGTAGTTATACTGACAGAAGTTTGTAGCGTAGACCAGGGCTCAGCAAGGTACCTTGAATGTTTAATTAGGCTACCCCAGTACTTTGGTCAGTAAAGCTTTTTGTTCTTCAGGTATATGAAAAAACACCCCTAGGACTGACACACATTTCACAGACAAAAGCACCATTGTGGACAATATTATGTCGGTGGGAGACTCTACTGCTGCTTGTTGAGGGTGGTTTAATTATGCCGATGGGAGATCTCTCTCCTATAGGCACAGCAACTATACAGGAGACCGTACAGTGGTGCAACTGCAGTGGTACAGCTGTGCTGCTGTAAGGTCTGTAGTGTAGACATGGCTTTCTTTCTCTAGCACTAATATAGAAGATAGAGTGAACAAGAGAAAAGAAAATACTACATTGTAGGTTTCACTAATTTAATCTGTTCTTGTTTAATTGAAAAATAGCGAAGGCAGTAAGTTGCTTTATTTTAGTGCAATACCCTTTACAAAAAATCACATCAGAAGGTACATAGAAATCAAATAGGCTGGTGGATGATCGTGAAAAAATGAGGCTTTTTAGAAACCCAAGTTTTTATTGACAGAGGACATGGATAGAAAACTTGAGTGTTACTGCACAAGAGCCAGGAATTAAATCTCTGATTATGGTATCGCATTTGTTTTGTTTTATAACTTTTTTAAAAGACAAGTGATCCTTGGAATTGTATTTTTCCATGGAAAACCCTTATCCCCCAATTTCAGGCACAGCTCTCTGAAACGTGTGCAATTGTTTATATTTTTGGTTCATTCCATATTCTGCTTTAAATGGTCCTATTCTTCTGGTGGATTCATGCATGTATTGCAAGGAAGGGGCTGCTTCCTTGCATGACTACGTGCAAATACTATGGCAGAAAGCTGTTGCCTCCTGCTGCACCCTCTACTGATTAACTCTTGGCCTGAGGTCAGAGTCACCTTGGAGCACTGCTACTTTTGAATGACGATGGTCCAGGAGGTAAGGAACTGGTTTATTCCTGTAATTCATTTTTCAGTTTTAAGTTGCATTTTGTTTTCCTGTTTTTGTTTTTGAATGAGTTTTTCGAAGCTGACCTAACAGTTCTTTTCTCTCATGGTTCCCTCTAGGTTTCAGAGAACAGGAGTGGTTCATGTCTAGAGTGAAGACGTGCTCCCAAACCTTCAAGCCCTTCCATATTTCATCTCATCTGATGCAGTGGAGCCCAAGGGATGTACCAGTCTTCAGGTGTCAGAAGTGGGGCAATCACTGGATGCTGGAGCACCAGGAGGAGGTAATAGGAGAGTAATCTGGGGACATAGGGATGGGAGAATTGCCTTACTGTGCATCTCTTCCCTAATGCCCCCTCTGTTTTTCTTTTCAGAACTCAGGAATGTGGGAGAGGTGCATCAAAGCAGCTGCTGGATTGTTCTGCTAAGGAGTAGTAAAAAAATCACATCACCTTCACAGGTTGTGTGTGTATGTATGTAGTGGCAGCTTAATAATTTTATCCTTTTTTTGGTTTTTTTGTTTTTCACATACATTTTCCCTCCAAGAGACTTTAAGAGTATATTTAAACTAAACTTTTTTTGTATTTAAAGTTTTCTGTAAAAGCTGATAAAATGTTTCTTAAATACATGTTTTGTCCCTCATTATTGCTCTGTGGATTGTAGCTGTTGTGATTGGGTTTATACTGGGAAGAGTACAGACCATCAAGTACCTCATCGACTACTTTTGTGCAACTGGTATGTGTGAGATGAAGTCGGTAGGTCACCACTGTTGATAAGTTGCTGCTGTCTAAACTATTAGCAGTTGTCCACTGATGCAAATTAGAGCAGCTGTGCGAGTTCAACCTAAGTTGAGCAGTGATTGGTGGAAAGCAAATAGATCTTGAAAGCTACAGGATTGGTTGCAGGTCAGGATTTGGGCCTATGTTTCAAATCCTCCCACTCCTTATTTTTTTTTTCCTGGGTATGTTGAATTACTTGCATTTTAGTTCTTGTAGTTTCTTGCTCTTTAGGGTTACCTATTTGTCACATGTACTATTTAATATTACTACGAGTAATTTAAAACTAATCCATACATGTTTGTGTTTTTGGAAAATATTCTATGGAATGGATTAACTTTATTTTAGGTCCTAATGGACTTCAGTTTTAATATTAAACATTTTAAAGTCATATTGGATGGTTATAGTTAAATTAAATGGTGTGTTTTCCAGTTAATTGCAACCCAGACACAGTTCTCACTTGACTTCAAATTCAGAAAATGTATTTAATCAGTACTCTGGTTAAATACAAATGCTGATACCAATAAAAGCTAACCGATCTATTTTTCAACACTAGGGGGCACTAATAATTCATGAAATTGAAAACAAAACAAATCTTTATTGTACCAGTAGCATTCATGAATAGATAAATAATTTTATTGCTTTTATAGTTGCAATATATTTTTCATTACCAAGCAGTTTTTTCTGTGCAGAAATGAAAACTACAACAAGCAGCATTATTATGAGAATGCAATTTCTGATTTATTTTCTTTCTTTTGTAGGAATGATGACTGTTGTCTTGGAAATGAAGTGACTACCCTGCTGCTGTAAATGTAGGGCCAAAGATCAATGGTGTGGGCAGTATGGAGCTAATGAACGGGCAGTCAAGCAATGTTAATATTGCAACTACTGCTTCAGAGGTAAGGACCACAAGCCTACAGTCCCTTTACTAGTTAGTCAAATATTTAAATCGTAAAATGTATATCGTTTCCCCCCACACTAATTTTTCACCCAAATTGAAACACTGACTTTTTTCTTTGTGCAGCAGGGTCTTATTCTGTGGATCTTGTCTCTGACATTTGACTGTTCATATTTAATTTAGAAACATAGAAACATAGACTCATAGGTCAGAAGGGACCAATATGATCATCTAGTCTGACCGCCTGCACAAGGCAGGCCACAAAACCCTACCCATACACATTTATAACAACCCCGAACCCATGACTGAGTTATTGAAATCCTCAAGAGTGAGATTTGAAGGCCTCAAGCTGCAGGGAATACACCAGCAAGCGACGCATGCCCCATGCTGCAGAGGAAGGCGAAAGACCTCCGTGGCCCCTGCCAATCCGCCCCGGAGGAAAATTCCTTCCCGACCCCAAATATGGCGATCAGCTAAACCCTGAGCATGTGGGCAAGACTCACCAGCCAGCACCCAAAAGAGAATTAGCTCAACATTTTGTGTTTTCAGAATGCCTACCAGCCAGGAGCATGAATCAGCCTTTATGCCTTTGCCATACCCAATAAGTGCCTCTCCTCAGTGTCTCTGGATATGGTGAAAGATTTTCAACTCTTGCTGTGCCTAACTATTCTATAGCACTGTTCTTGGTCTGTTAAAGGTGTCTTATTGAAAACTCTCCTGTGCAGTTCTAGTTTTTATTTTATACTTAAACTTTGAAAATAGTTTCAAGCTCAGTATATGGATAAGGCTTTAACACACTTTTTTTGATGATGCATCTCTTATTTGTTGGCTTCTCCAAAGCTTTGTCACCCCACCTGGGTGCCTCAGGTGGCGTGTTGAAGTCTCTGAAGCACACTACTGTAGCCTTGCTCATGGTGGGGCATCTCTCTTCCTGTTGCATGTCTCAATCCTCTTTGTGCCCACACCCCAGGCTTTTCAGAGTCTTCAAATAGACTTGTTTCCCAGGTCCTTTGCTTATAGGTTGTGTGTTACACAGATAGTAGACCCAATGGTGCGTTACTTGTCTGCCCTTTCTCATTTAACAGCAGTTACTGAGACACAAGAGGCACTCTAAATGTGGATAAGCTCAGACTGTTGAGCTATGTGCTTGGGAAATGTGCTCCGACCTTTGTAGTGGGTTCTGGCTTGAGGGTAGGCTTCATTTAGTAGCTTGTCTTTACCTTGAGACTATAGGGAGGCGATGGTGACAAGACAAATGTCCCTTGCTTTCTGGATTACCAGGAAGAATCATGTGGTTCTAAATCCACTTCCTCAGAGGTGGATATTCTGTGAGTAGAAATAACAGACCCCATGTACTTCCCCTGAGAACTAGAGATTGACTGACTTCCATCCAGAAGTCGCTCACTTCTTTTAGGCTTCTCATACAAGTCTTTGGTCTTTTCTAGGAACTGGGGAACCAATAAGATGATGTGATGTTACCATAGAGCTTTCTTTGGACCCTCTCCCCTGCATATCCCTTAGGAACATATAAAGGATATTAAAGCCAGTATGGTGGATTCATGAATCCTTATTGTTGTTTAGAGGGCCTACAGGATCTTTCTTATAATGATTTTCCACATCACCCTCCCCAAAGCATGTTTTCAGGTACCATAGTATCAGGAAGATATAGAACTGGAATGGAATTGGAAATTCCAAGTTTCAAAGTGTCTGGGAGAGATGGTGTGTTTGAAATCACGTATTCTACTTTTACATCTGGGGTTCTCAGACTTTTTTGCTAGGACCCACTTTAAAAGTATTTCAGGCTTTGAGGACCCCCCCCCCAATGCCATGCCATCCTTTCTGGCATGCGTGGGGGCTGACAGCTCATGATCTCCCCCATAATAACCTCGCAACCCTCTCCCCCTTCCCTGAGGGGTCATGACCCTCAGTTTTACACCAAGGTAACTGACTATGCACAAAGCTCAGAATTCTAGAAGAACATCACTCCCCATTCTCGGTATCTTTGTGTGCTGCTTTTGAGAGTGTGTAGTGTATCTTCACATTACTAGTTTTCATGTTTTACACCTCTCTGGATGACTGACTGATCAAGGACAGTACTTGTCATGGATGTTGGTATTGCTGTCACAAAGGTGTGGAATAAACTCTTACTACTTCAAGTATGTGTCAGTATGAATTGCACTGCAGGTGTGCATGTGACTCAGGCCTGTGAGATTGGAATTTTTTTTGAATAGCAGTTTGTGTTGGGCTACGAATTTGCTCATTGTCTCTGTCCTCCCGTGCGAGGGCATAAAGGGTGGAGTGGCTGTAACCTTCCCTCAGTTTCCTCTTACTTCCATGGCAGTGAGATGGGACTGAGTGTCTGACCTGCTACTTCTACTGAACTTCAAACTCTTCCTTTTCCTTATTAGTTTTATAAAGTGAATTTATCTTCGTCACCCTTCTTGTATCCTGATTTCTTTAATGTGGACAAGTCTGCAAAAAAGATACTTGACTCACCCTAACGGTAGGCAAAGGCCCTAGTCCTGACCACTATGATGCTTAAACCCCCAACGTTTAGCGAGGAAGGGTGGTTTAGGATTAGGCTTGCATTTGGGAGACCCAGGTTCAATTCCCTGCTCCACTAGGGATTTCCTGTATGTGCTTGGGTAAGTCACTCTAGCTTCTGTGCCTCAGTTCCCAATCTGCAGAATGGGGGATAATACTACTCTATCTCATGGGGATGTTGTGAGAATAAATAAATTAGATTAGGAAGCACTTTGAGATCTACTGATGACAAGCACTATATAAAAGCCAAGTATTATATTAAGCACTGCCTGACCTGCAACAGACTCATCCCTGTGGTCAATAAAATAGCCACTGAATATGCCCTGGGGGAGAGCCATATCCCTGAAATGGGTTAATGGGTTAATATCTTTCTTGAATATTCTCAAATTAAGGGATGTGCAGTTGAAGATGCAACTTGCTTGGGCAATCGGTGTGTGTCACTTTAGACCCAGAGAAGATGGCCATCTCCAAAAATCAGCTGAAGGGGTCATTGTGGCACTTGGGGAAGGCAGGAAAGAAGGTGCCATTGGTTGGCACAGACTATTTTGGCATTGGTTGCTACTGTGCCATCACTGGAGCTGGCCATGCCAGCATCAGCACTGACAAACTAGGCATTCGCCATAACACCAATAGCTCTGACACTGTCGTCTTCATTGGAGCTAGTGTTGGTGCCACATCACAAGGGCATGACCAGAAAGAGCCCAAACCCCTCCTCCAAGCATCAAGAGATACTGTCCAATAAAGAAGAGAAGCAGCACTCCTCCAAGGACAGGGTGTCTAAGTCCTCCGTTAAGGCAAGAGTGATTCACAGTGAGCTGGCATTAGTGTCAACTAAAATGCTTGTGCCAACAACCATGCTGATGAGCCTGAGAACGTGTGGTTTTTTTGTGGGACCATCAAGATCTCCTCTGGGAACATCATTGGTACTGGGGTGGTATCTTGAGCTGGGTCTGAAGCATTACTCCACAGTATTGACATTTTGAAGAGTTTTACCTTTCTTCACCACCACCAGATTACACCTTCTCCCCTATGTTGAGTATAGCAATGCTTGTCCTTTACCTTTTGAGAGCAGTCCTGGAGACTTATTTCAGGGCACCATCAGAGGATCTGGAACAAATATAAATGTACTGCCTGAGATTCAGTGTAGTAATGCTTGCCTCAATTATTCCATATCTTCAGGCTCAAGACTAGTTTGTGGCTCTCGATTTGCAGGAACTGTATTTCTATATAGCTGTCCATGCAGCCTGTAGGAAGTCCTTGAGGTTTATAGTGGGACCAAAGCATTACTGCCGTTGGGGTTCTCTGCAGCACGGAGTCTCTTCATGAAATGTTTAGTGATGCTAGTCCCCCACCTGAGAATGCAAGTGACTCCTGCCTGGAACTGGCTGATCAGAGACGGATCCCCCTGTGAAACAGTAGCAAGCATGGAATGCGTGCTATCTCCGTATGCCTGGCGTGGCCCTCTAAAGAACTAAGAAAAATAATCACTTGGCTCATTGCAGATGACACAGTTCATAGGAACTGTGATCAACTTTACATCAGAGTATTCCTGCCAGAGGACAGGTTCCAGTTATTGTAAGTGCGCCAGTGAACATCAAATTCAGCTATGGCTGTATGAACATGCTGTGACCCGTCTGTGTCCAGGGCAGCCAACTGATAATACCAGGGTCAGGGCAGGCTGTAAAAGGAGAGCAGATTCTTTGAGCACTCGTGGGTGACACTGAAGTCAGACTTCACAACCAGCCACAAACAATGCTTCAGATTCCCCACACGGCTTATCAAGAAGCCACTACGCAAATACACACAGCCCCCTTTACTACATTTCAGTCTTTGGCTCCCAAACTGCTACTAGGTCCAGTCAAGAGACCAGTTCTTTAAACTCTGTGCTCTTTACTAACACGGTTCCCTCTGATCCCAAAAGATCAGCCACAGTAACAGATCAAAATAAGTTTGGATCTTACCCAAAATACCACCCTGACAGCCAATCTCTTAGTAACTAAAACTAAAGGTTTATTATAAAAAAGAAAAACACAATAAGAGAAAAATGTTAAAGGATTAAAGCAATCAAATACATACAAATGATTTGAAAGTCCCTATACATCAGATTTCTAGAAGAGTTGCAGGCTTGTGTAGTCCCTCTGGTACACATCCAGTACCTGGATGGGTCTCAGTCCTTTGGTTCAGTTGCAAAATGAATTGATCCAGAGGTGGGTAGCTGTGTCTGCAACTGGACAGGAACAAAGACAAAATGATTTCTGTGGTTTGATCTTATATATCCTCTGCCTCAGGCCATGTGGCCTGTGGACCTTTACAGGAACTCAAATGGAGTCCAGAGTCACATGGGCCAATCCTGGTAACTCTTGAGGTATGCCTTCAGTTCCTTCCTGGGCCCTTTACTTCTGTCAAGGTTTTGATGGGCCGTCCTGCAGCCTCTCGGTCTGGGGTGTGTTATATACAGCATAGTTTGAAATACGGGGATATCAGAGATGTCCATAACTTCCCTCCCACACACCACACATGAACACACACATAACATTAGCATCTTACTTAGCACATTGTAGCTTTTCTAACAGTACCTGATATGGTATAGCTCACATGGATTACTACGATTCTGACATACTGATGTCAAATAACATAAGGAATGGCTCCCCCCACCAATCTAATCAGTGTGACCCTCTCAATGCAAGACTGATGTAGAAGGGAGTAATCAGAGCTCCTGAATACACCTCAAGGCCCTCTTCTCCCCCCCCCCCCCCCAAAAAAAAAATCTAGTCAGCATGACACGTCTTGCTGTGTTAGGCCACATATTGGCGTACAAGCACATTATGCTGCTTGTCAGACTTTGGTTGTGGCCCATTCAGCTCGGGCTCAAGTCAGCCTATTTCCCAATGGGACATCAGACAATCAAGGTCTGTGTCACTGCATAATTGGCTTCGTGTCTGGAATGTACCAACACATGGAAAAGGGGTACCCATCCCTGACACACACCTTGAGAACAGATGTGTCAGAGCAGTTTGGATATCTCATATTGGACCACCTATAAATTCAAGAAACTAGGTCAGTGGATGACATGGGACTACTTATGAATATCCTGGCGGTCAGAGCCATCAGACTGGTTTGTGTGGTGGTCCTGCCTGTCCTCCAAAACTTTGTAGCACAAGTCTTCACGGATGACTTGACAGCCAGGCTCTATGTAAACAGGGGGGGGTGCCTGCTTCTCAGCTCTCTGCTTGGATGGCCATCAGATTCTGGATCTGGTGTAATCAAAATGGGGTAACCCCCATGGACTTTCATCTCCTAGGAGTCAGCAACAGTTGCAGACTTCCTGAGCAGACAGTCCATAAGCAATTGCAAATGGTTCCTGCATAGAATCCATTATAGGAGCAATATTCTTTTGTTGGACATCCCCATTCACAATAGACTTCTTTGCCACAGGGAAATGCCAAGTGTCAAAACTTACTTCAGTGGTGGATGCTGCTTGCCACTCATTTGCAGTGGGATCCACTCTGAAACATACTTGAAGATGAAGGATTACTTACCCCACAGTAACTTTGAGGAGTTGTGGTCAGTATTGATCCCATGATCCAACCCACTTTTTGGAGTCCTCTGCTACTGTGGGTTTCAAATTGTAAGGGGAATGAGGGAGGGTTGTGGCTGTTCCACCCTTTATGACCTCTTAGTAGTGCGATCTTTGGCCCTGACAGCCACTGCTTTGGGGGGGATCCAATCTCACATGTGTGAGGTACATGTGCACCTATGATTTACACTAACAACATCTTGAGGAATCCGTTACCGTAGCATGAGTCCTTACCAGTGTCTATATGCTTTTTAGGAGCAATGTTAAAAGTGACATTAATGAAATATTTCCTTCACCTTTTAAAGTGTGTGTATCTTTCACCCCTCCCCACAATGTTGGAGGGCAAAATAGCTCAGAAATTTGAACTAATCAAATCTGTCACTTTTGTGAACCGTGTTGCAGGATTCAAAAAATTGGTAATCTATTGTGCTTATGGGCCAAATTTTTTGTTTCTGTAAATTGGCATAGCTCAACTGAAGTTAAGGAAAGCAGTGCTGGTTTACACCAGTAGAAATTTTGGCCCAGGGTCTTTAGAGAACAAAAATTATGGATGTTTCCTCATGCTTTGGATATGAAAATTTGGGAGTTTCTACAAAAACTGTTACTGAAAAGCTTTCACCATAGCTGGGTAGTCTGAAAGGCACTAGAAATGAACCTGAACTAAGCACCTCATTGTTTAAGGTTGATTGGCTCTCTCACCTTTCATTTCTGCTTGGTTGTACATGGGTTCAGACTCCTTTCGATCTATTCTCCACTTAAGGTATAGTAATGTAATGTGTAGTAATCAGTAATGTCCTGATTCTCAGCAGCTACTTAAATAATCATTTACCATGTTTTACTGCAGTTGCATTGACCTACACACTTCTACATCAGGTAGGTAACTGGCTGGAAAATAAATTTTCCTAATATTCATGATAGGACTGAGATGGGAGGAAGGCACATGTGAAAGGTCTCTCCAAATATTACTTCAAGTAGTGTTGCTGTGGGTTATCCACATGAGGTACATTTCTGCCCTGTGCACCTCAGATCAGAGGTTTTAGGTAGCAGTATCCATTTGGCCTACGTATGTGCCGCTGCCCCCAATTCTCCCCTGCAGCCTTGTTCTCTGCACCGAAGCTATATAGAACTGCACAGGTGAACTGCCCTCAGTTCCTTCTCAGCTGCTTTGGCCTGAGACAGATCCTCAGCAGTGTCTGAGTTGATACCTCAACTGTATCTTTCTCTTGTGTGTAATGGTGTTAGTTCTTAGACCTTCCTTTTAAAATTACTGCAGCTAATTAACACACTTCTTAAGAACAAAACAAACAAATCTTAGACTGTACTTTATATTTTTAGGACATGTATTTTTCTTTTTCTACAAAAGACCAGATCGACACACCTTTCTGGTCATTGGTGCCTTGTGCCACAGTTCTCTGCCCAACTTGCCTTATTCGTACCTTTCACTGTTGTGGTAATGCAAGTGTTTTGATTTCCTTGGGACTTGGTGGTAACAGCAATACTTGAGTCTTCCCTATTTGATAGCAACCCATTCTTGATACCAACCACTTCTTGGTCCCTGGAGTCTCCGCCTATTTCTGACTGCTCCACATCTACCAAGTGATGAGAAGGAAGATGATGGGGACTTTTTACCAGTCTCCAACATTTCTCTCTGCGGCTTTCCCTTCCATTGTCAAGGAACTGAGACCGCTAAGGAGTTGTACCATCCTGGCTGGAGACAGAACAGGGTGCTCCTGTTTGGTCTCTCATCTGCACTCAGTGTTTTTCAAAAATTCTTTCTGTGGTAGCAGCTCAGCTTTGCAGGCAAAGAATTCTGATTTTTCCCATACCTTGATTGCCCGCTCAAAAGGCAGTCCTTCATAGAATCACAGAATATTAGAGTTGGAAGGGACCTAAGGTGGTCATCTAGTCCAACCCCTTGCTCAAAGCAGAGCTAACCTCAGCTAAATCATCCTAGCCAGGGCTTTGTGAAGCTGCAGCTTCAAAACCTCTCAAGATGGAGATTCCACCAGCTCCCTAGGTAACACATTCCAGTGCTTCACCACCCTCCTAGGGAAAAAACGTTTTCCTAATATCCAACCTAGCCCTCCCTCACTGCAACTTGAGGCCATTGCTCCTTGTTCTGTCATCTTCCACCATTTGAGAACAGCCTAGCTCCATCCTCCCTGGAACCCCCTTTCAGGTAGTTAAAGGCTGCTATCAAATCCCCTTTCATTCTTCTCCTCTGCAGACTAAACAAGCCTAGTTCCCTCAGCCTGTCCTCATAAGTCTTGTGTTCCAGCCCCCTGATAATGTTTGTTGCCCTCCGCTGAACTCTCTCCAACTTGTCCACTTCCTTTTTGTAGTGGGTGGCCCAAAACTGGACACAGTGCTCCAAATACAGCCTCACAAGTGCCAAATAGAGGGGAATAATCACTTTCCTCGATCTGCTGGCAGTGCTCCTACTAATATAGCCCAATATGCTATTAGCCTTCTTGGCAACCAGGGCGCACTGCTGACTCATATCCAGCTACTTATCTACTGTAACCCTCAGGTCCTTTTCTGCAGAACTGCTGCCTAGCTTGTTGGTCCCCAGTCTGTAGCTGTGCATGTGATTCTTCTGTCCTAAGTGGAGGACTCTGCACTTGTTCTTGTTGAACCTCATCAGATTTCTTTTGGTCCAGTCCTCCAGTTTGTCTACGTCACTCTGTATCCTATCTCTACCTTCCAGGGTATCTACCACTCCCCCTAGCTTAGTGTCATCTGCAAACTTGCTGCGGGTGCAATCTACCTCATCCTCCAGATCATTAATGAAGATGTTGAACAAAACCGGTCTCAGGACCAGCCTCTGGCGCATTCCGCTTGTGACTGGCTGCCAGCTAGACATGGAACTCTTGATCACTACCAATTGAGCCTGATGATCTAGCCAGCTCTCTATCCATTTTATTCCTTTATTCAGTCCATTCATCCAACCCATGCTTCTTTAACTTGCTGATAAGAATACTGTGGGAGACTGTATCAAAAACTCTGGTAAAGTCAAGGTATAACTTCAGTGAAGTTTTGACAGCCATTAAGTGAGCCATAGACCTATTTCTCAGACTGGGACTACAGTTAAACATCTGAAAGTCCAACTTAACCTCAGTGCAACAATTGAAGTTAATAGCGCTTACCTTGATGCATGAATGGCCAAAGCATTCCTCTTTGCACAGTTTCATAACCCTAGACAATTTAGTCACTGCAGTCCAAGTTGGTCCTCAAACATCGGCCCTCAGCTATTGGGACATATGTTGGCTGGCATCATAGTACATGTGAAGTCTTGCATGATTTATTACAATCTCCAACGGTGGCTTAGAACTGTTTATTCACCAAGCAAATGTAGTTTAAGCAAACTCTTCTGCATACCAGCAGTAGTGTGTGTAGTTAAAAAAAAAAAAAAAACCCCACACCCTCAATTGGTGGAAGAACCCACACAATGTTTGCTTAAGGGTTGGCTGCTCTACCATCTCCAACATCTGTAATAACAATGGATGCATTCCTCCTGGGATGGGGCGCTCACCTATATTCTCTCACTGTCCTGGGCAGGTGGTCTTCTCTTAAGTCCACATGGCACATCAGCTTTCTGGAATTCAAAGCTGTCAGAAATGCCTGTATCCATTTCCTTCTCCTGATTGGGGCAAATACATAAAGATCACAATGGACAACATGACATGCATGCTTTACGTAAATGGTCAAGGGAGAGTGAGATCACCTTCCTTTTGTGCTGAAGCAGTGAGGATTTGGAATTGATGCATATGAAACCAGATCAACATCTCTACAGCTTACCTTTTCAGGTGCAAAAAAGTTACAGCAGGTGCTCTCAGCAGATGCTTCTCGCAAGATCACGAATGGGAGATGAGATCCCACTATGCTGCACCACATATTTTAGTGTCTGGGCGTTCCACAGATAAAGTTGGTTGCCAAAGCCAAGAATAAGATATGGTTCCAGTTCTGCTTGAGAGGCGTTCTGGGTCATAACTCCATGGGAGAAGCCTCTGTCTTTCATTGGAGTCCAGGTATGCTGGAGTTCTGTATGCACTGCTCTTGATATCCAAGGTGCTGTTCAAGATAAAGCCAAAGTTATTCTACTAGGCCAAAACAAACAGTTTCCTTACCTTGCTTAGCTCATGGCTTGTCAACAAATCACTCTCTGGACTGTCCCCCATCTCCTCTTTCAGTTGCCCCAACTAGGGGTTCTCTGGCTCAAGGCATGACGGGTAAATCGTTCATGGGGTTGAAACTACCTGTTCTGAGGGTGTAAAGAGAGTGCTGTTACATAGCTGGAAACAATCTACTTGTGACATACCCAAAAGTGGATGAGATTCAAACTCTGGTGTCACCTAAAACATCTCACCTACAACCTCTGTTATTTGTACCAGATAATTCTTTCATTTTTACTTCCTAAAATGTTATCTGTAAGTTCTGTAGAAGTGTATTTGGCAACTATTACAACCTTGGTAGAGGGATTTTCTCTTTGGTCATTCTACAACAAGAAGGTTGCTAAAAGGACTGGACAACTTTCTTTCCATAAATCAAATGCTCTACATTGGTATGGGATCTCAACTTGGTACTCAGATGTCTTATGAGGCTTCCCTTTGAAGCTATGGCCACCTGCTCCTTTCTACACCTGTCTATGAAAATTTCATTTCTAATACCCATTCTTCAAGAAGTAATGGTTAAGTAGGGACTTTGGCACCCCTAGCCCTCTTCACAGTTGTCCTTAAAAATGAAGACAAGTTGTGACTGCATTCCAAGCTCCTGCCAATGGTATCTTTGGACTTCCACATAGTCAGTGTATCCACCTTCCAGTTTTCTTCCCTAGGCCGCAATGGGGTAAAGGAGATGCAAGGTTATGTACACTTGATGTAAAAGTCTAATGTTGTCCTGATTTAAACAGGACAGCCCTGTAGGAAATCTCCCAGATTATTTCTCTTCATTGCAGACAGAACTAAGGAATCTCTGATTTCCAACCAAAGACTCCTCTGGATGGATATCTGGCTGCATTACCTACTCCTATCAGTCTGATCTTCAACTTCCCTAGAGTATTAACTCAATCCACAAGATCCTTCTCTACTTGAATAAGCTTTTCTTAAGAATGCTGCTGTTGCAGAAATATGTGGAACCATGACTTGGACATCAGTTCATGTTTGCTGAACACTATGCAGTCATTCATGCCTCAGCTTTTGGTGCCATATTTGGCTCTACTGGTCTATCATCAATCCTAGACTCAACTCTGAAGCTCCACCCCTCCGTAGAGGGTTCTGCTTGATAGACATCTTGAGTGGAGCACCGGTAGGGACACTACTCATAGAAGAAAAAGTTACTCACCCTGTGCAATAATCGTAGTTCTTTGAGATGTGTCCCCCTATCGGTGCTCCACTACTTGACCTCTCCTGGTCTACTTCAGAGTTCTTTACAGTGGGCTTTGTGGTAGAGAAGGAACTGCGGACAGCTTGCCTATGGAGCTCTATACAGCTTCAGTGTAGGGCACAAGGCTATGGGGGTTACATGTTTGGGCCTTATGGACACTATCTAAAATCTTGGATTTTAGGTGCGTGGAGCATAAACACAACTAGAGTGGAGCACCCATGGGGCACTCATCTTGAAAGAACCAGTTACTGCACAGGGTGAGTAATCACTGGTCTATACCCATGGGTTCTCTCTCTCTCAGATCTGAACTGATTAGGTGATTGGTTTGCTGTATGCAGTGTTGTAGGTCTGATTGGTCCCAGGATACTAGAGCGACAAAGTGAGTAAGATAATACCTTTTATTGGACCAACTTCTCTTGGTAAGAGGGGAACAAGCTTTTGGGCTTAAACAGAACTCTTCTTCAGATCTGAGAAACTAATTCAGGCCTGGCCTACATTACTGAGTTAGGTCGTCGTAAGCTGCCTTACATCAGTGTCTACACTACAGTGGTGCTCCTGCTGCTGTAAGTCTCTCACTACATTGACTTATTCCATCTTCTCAAGAGGCATAGTGCTTAGGTCAGTGTAGTCAGGGAAACGTCGTGTCTATGTAGGCACTGAGTTACTTACATAGGCTGTTTGGATGTCAACCCTGCCCTGGAGCTAAGAGCCCAAACTGTCAGCCGTGGGCCTGAGGGCATTTCCAGCTGTGAGCCCTGTGAGGGGGCTGAAGATCGAGCTGTGGGGCCTGTGCAGGGCAGGAGGGGAGTTCCCATTGTGAGCCCAGTGCCCAGCTGACAGCCAAAGCCAGAGACAAATGTGAAATAATAGCAGCCATTAAACTGACAAGAATGTCATTTTCGTTATTGGTGGGCTAGTAGCATGTGGGGAAGGCTCCATCTGTGAGCCCTGCTTGGCTGTCAGTGCCCCACAATGCCCCAGTTCAGTCGGTGCAAGCGCTCCTGGTGAGGATGTGCAACACTAGCAGAGAGTAGTGTGCACACCAACAGCTGCTTTAATTTCTGCAATGGCTGTAAATCAGCCTAATTTAAGTCAGCCTAATTTTGTAGAGTAGATCAGCCCTCCGTGTCACTGCTAAATACAAGATTTGAAAAGATTTGGCATAAGTAGCTAACACATATTTCAAAGGACCATTCATAGTGAAGTGTCCACTAACACCCCTCCAGTCATAGTAAAGAAAGGAAAGGTGGCAGTGGGTGGGTGGGGGGGACGACAGACTGGTATTAGTGAGTTACAAATTGTTGCCCTTGTGCTTTGACAAATGACTCCCCTTCACTGTCACATTTAAACTTGGGGTGCAATGTGGTCAGAGTTGCTTCTCCGAAGTGCCTAGCATACATGAATGTTAAATAATTATGGTGGTGCCACCTGTGCCTCCAGTAGTTAAGGCCAAGTTGAGTTTTATACACACAGTAGAGATTCAACCTCATAGTTGTGTATGGAAAATACAATGTATCGTCCCAAAAATTACTATTCGAGTATAAAGAATGAATTTTCTGAGAATTTAGAAGAAACCATTAGTTGGAGGTAAAATTAGTATTATGTAAAAATTAAATGATCTTTAAGAAATTTAGCCCAATGGTCAGATCTCTTGTTTTTTCATTATCTCAGTAATTGAATATAGCAGGGGTGGCCAAACTTACTGAGACCCTCCTCCCTGCTAGGCAGAATCTTCTAGCCTAACCCCCTTGCTGCAGGCAGAAGCTCTGAGCTCTCTACTCCAGTCTGCTTTGCTCTGCTCCAGAGTGGCAAAAAGGAGCCAGAGTGTACTAGTGAATCTGGCCATAAAAGTTAAAAGGATGTTTTTTCATATCTTCAAATCACCAGAAATATCACATAGTAAGAGCTCTTTGAGGCTCTTGCTGTTCAGCGTTGAATGATTTAAAAAAAAAAAATCAACAGCCCAAGATAATTTCCAGACAAACTACATTAAAATGGAGTTAACTGAGAATACAAATCAGTATTTAGAATAAATCACATGACAGGGATGTTGTAATTAACCTCAAGACAAGTGTTATAAATCCAGGAAATTCAGAGTTAAGATTCAGTGTAAAAACTTAAAAGGTTAATAGGACAGCAGGTGATGGGGCGGGGGGGAGGGAGGAGGAGAAAATTTAATGTTGAAAAATTTGTTTAATCTGAGACCACAATCACCAACCTTTAATCCTGATAACATTTTAAATGAGTATTGATGGTGTGGCAAATGGCCAGCTTCTCCTTAGTGGGTCTCGCACTTTTGCCTCTCACAGTGGGCCAGGGTGTCGCTGGTAACCCCGTCTTTCCAGGGAGGGGGGGGTAGGGACCCGGGCCTGCCCGCTCCTCCGGGTCCCAGCCCAGGGGTCCTCTGAGTAGCAGCTATGTGCTGCTGGCACCTTACTCGCAGCTGCAGGCTTTTCCCCTGGGCCACTCTCCCTCCTCTGTCTTTCTGGATTCTTGAGCCCAGTACATTCTTCAGGACTCCACCTCTCTCCCACACATCGCTGTACTCTGTTCTGTTCTCCACTACGACTCCACACACCACTGTACTCTGTACTGTTCTCCTCCACTTCACACACTCCTCTGCTCACCACACATCTACTCCTTCCACTCCACACTGTCTCTCAGGAGTAGAGGGTTTTTATAGGCACCTGGGTGGGACCTTAATTGGTGTCAGCTGACACTAATTACCTTCAGTTGGCTCTAGCTAGTCTATAGGGTATAAGGCCTGGATCATTCTAGCACTTACATAGCGCCCTTCCAGAACTTTCCTACTGCCCTCTGTCCTTGCTATACCCCACACTTCCCTCCCCCTCCCCCGCTCAACACCACAGGGTTGGGCTACTTAGGACGTGAGGCAGTGCTGGCGTGAAAGGGCATCAGTGTTGCCATGTTGGCTTTCAGCCCTATGCTGCACCCGGAAGTGAAAAGGCTGTAGGGAGAGGAACCATCGGATCACTCTGGCATTCTTCTCCTTGTTAATGTGCATCCATTGTAGTGGGTCCTGGTCTGTCACCAGGGTGAACTTCCTCCCCAGTAGACAGTATCTGAGTGTTTCCATGGCCCATTTCACTGCCAGGCACTCTTTTTCAACCACCGCGTACCTCTGCTCTCTAGGGAGGAGTTTCCTGCTGAGATACAGGATGGGGTGCTCCTCGCCATTTATTATCTGTGTCAGGACAGCGCCTAGCCCTGTCTCCAAAGCATCCGTTTGGAGGATGAACTCCTTCTCAAAATCCAGGGCTATAAGCACTGGGTGGCTACAAAGAGCTGTCCTTAAATCTATGAATGCTTTCTCAGCTGCCTCAGTCCACTTCACCATATCCGGGCACCGAGCCTTTATCAGGTCGGTCAGGGGTCCTGCTCTAGTGGCAAAGTGGGGGATGAATCTCCTGTAATACCTCACGATCCCTGAAAATGCCCTGACCTGTTTCTTGCGGACTGGTCAGGGCCAGGCCTGTATGGCCTCTACCTTGTCCCACTGGGGCTTTACTAGACCTCTCCCTACCACATATCCCAGGTATTTGGCCTCGGCTAGCCCTATTGCACACTTCAAGGGGTTTGCAGTGAGGCCAGCTTTCCGGAAGGTGTCGAGCATTGCCTCTACTTTCCTGAGGTGCATTTCCCGGTCGGGGCTATGGATGACCACATCATCAAGGTAGGCAGCTGCATACCTGCTGTGGGGTCTCAGTAGGTGGTCCATTAGCCTTTGGAATGTTGCGGGGGCCCCATGGAGTCCAAAGGGAAGGACGGTATACTGAAATAGGCCATCGGGTGTGGAGAAGGCGGTCGTCTTGGCATCTTCAGCTAGGGGGATTTGCCAGTGGCCCTTGGTCAGGTCCAGGGTGGTTAGGTATCGAGCCTTGCCCAACTGGTCCCCTAGCTCGTCGATACGTGGGATCGGGTAAGCATCAAATTTAGATACCTCATTTAACTTCCTGAAGTCGTTACAGAACCGCAGGGTACTGTCAGGCTTCGGGACTAGGACGATGGGGCTGGACCACTGGCTGTGGGACTCTTCAATAACACCAAGTTCCAACATTCGACGTACTTCGGTCCTGATATCCTCCCTCTTGGCCTCTGGTATCCCGTAGGGTTTTATTGTTACTCGTGCCCCAGGGTTGGTGGTGATGTGATGGCGGACTACTGTGGTATGACCAGGCTGCTTGGAAAACACATCCTGGTTTCTCTGGATCATGTCAGTAACTTCTGTCCTTTGCTCTGGGGTCAGCTCGGGGGATATTCTCACCTCCCCTTGCGGGACGTCTGTCTGGGGGGGTGTTTCTCGGGCAATCAGGTACACTTCTCGGTCTTGCCAGGGTTTCAACAGGTTAACGTGGTATAGTTGCACTGGTTTTCGCCGGTCTGGTTGCCTCACTTTGTAGTTCACGTCACCAATGGCTTCCACAACCTCGTACGGGCCTTGCCAACTGGCCAGGAACTTACTTTCTGCTGTTGGCACTAGCACCATTACCCGCTGTCCTGGCTGAAACTTCTGTGCCTTTGTCCATTGGTTGTAGTAGGTCCACTGTGCCTCCTGGGCTTTCTCCAGGTGTTCTTGCACTATGGGGGTCACCCGGGCTATCCGTTCTCGCATCTGGGCCACATGCTCAATAATGTTTCTTCCTAAGTTGAGCTGTTCCTCCCAGTCCTCCTTTGCAATATCTAAGATACCCCGGGGATGGTGACCATACAATAATTCGAAGGGGGAGAATCAGTGGACGCCTGGGGGACCTTCCGTATCGCGAACATCAAGTATGGTAGTAAGGTGTCCCAGTACTTTCCGTCCTGTGCCACTACCTTCCGTATCATACTTTTGAGGGTACAATTAAACCTGTCAACCAGGCCATCTGTTTGTGGATGATACACTGAGGTCCTCAGGGCCTGGATGCGGAGCAGGGTACATAGATCCTTCATTAATTTGGACATGAAGGGGGTCCCTTGGTCTGTAAGGATTTCCTTAGGGATGCCCACTCTAGCAAAGACCTGGAGCAGTTCCTTCGCAATTGCCTTGGATATGGGGTTTCTTAGGGGAATGGCTTCGAGATACCGGCTGGCATAGTCCACAATGACTAGCACACTTCGATGAGCGCGTGCTGATCGTTCTAGTGGCCCCACCAGATCCATGGCGATCCTTTCAAAGGGAACTTCAATAATGGGCAGGGGCACTAACGGGGCTCGCAAGTGAGGCTGGGGGCTGTGCAATTGGCACTCTGTGCAGGAGAGGCAGTATCGCTGGACCTCCGCTCGTATTCCTGGCCAGTAGAATCTTCTCAGAATTCGGTCCAGGGTCTTATCTGCTCCTAGGTGTCCCCCAAATAAATGACTATGGGCCAGTTTGAGAACTGCCTTTATGTGCTTCCGTGGCACCAAGAGTTGCTCTACTTCTTTCCCCCGTATTGGGGTCACACGGTACAGCAGGTCCCGTTTCAAGATGTAATAGGGCCCCGGGCCCTTAGTCTTTCCTTCCACGGGAATGCCATCAATCTCTACTACCTCCTTCCTCACATTCTTGTATAATGGTCCATGGCCTGGTCCTGCCCAAAATTTCCTCGTAGGGGACCTAGCTGGCCTACCTCTATGGGCCCAACCTCATTTTCATTTCCGGGATCGCACCTACTAGTGCTGGGTACCGCCCCTGGGTGGTCTCCTGGCCTCCCAAACGGGTTCGTCTACCCACCAGGGCAGCTTTCTGGTTCCCAGCCAGTATCCGGGTGCCTAACCTTTTATCTGCCCTTCTTTCCCGCCGGGATTTCTGGGGTCTCCTGGGGGGTGAGAATAGATCTTGGGCGAATTCTGCAAACACAGGGGCAGGGCTGGTTGCCTGTGCCTTGGTCTTCACGTGGAGTTTGCTGCCAAGCCTGTACTCCATGGGTGGGAGTAGGTTCTTGAACCCTGGAAAATCCCTACCAATCAATACTGGGTAGGGGAGCCTTGGGATCACCCCTGCCATCACCTGGGTAGTATTCCCCTGGATCTCACTCTGTACTGGGATTGAGGGGTACAGATTTACAGTCCCGTGTACACAGGTCACCCCTGTGCGTTTGGTCCGGGTTCGCTGGTCTCACCCTATCAGTTTCCCAGAGACCATCTACTAGGGTCATGGTATCGATGCCATTCACTTTTACTGGCCTTGTATATCCATGGGTGACTGCTACAAGCCCTACTAAACCAAGGAGACCACAGCATCCCCCACAATCCCCTAGATTGCACTGCCTGGGCTCCTCCCTGTTGGGGCACTGGGCTGCTATATGCCCCAGTTCCCCGCATTCATAGCAGTGGTACCTTAGGCTGGCTGCCCCCTTCTGCCTTGAGCTATCTGGTCGCCCCCCCATGTCCTTGCTTCCTGAGGTCCCCAGCCCTTTCCCGGTGTCAGGCCGCTCCTCAGTGCCCTTGTGCTCAGTTCCCAGTTTCCTAGGTCCCCCAGCAATCCAGGAACTAGGTTTGGGGACTGGCTTCTGTGCCCACCATGTCTTTTCTTGGAGGGTTGGGGCCAGCTCACAGGCTGCCAGCTGTCTTTCAACCAGGGTGACCAACTCGTCGTAGGTGGAGGGGTCATTCTGACCAACCCAGGCACGGAGGTCTGATGGTAGCCCCCTCATATACTGGTCCATCACCAGGAGTTCCAACATCTTCTCGAGGCTGAGGACCTTAGGGGAAGCCACTTCCGGGTCAGATGGATCAGATCAAACAACTGCGACCGCAGTGCTTTACCTTCTCTGTACCGCCCCTCATGGACTCTGGGCTCGCACGGCTACCGTCACTCCAGATCTGGCTAGGATTTCCGCCTTCAGCTGGGGGTAGTCGGCAGCAGCTTCCACCGCCATATCATAATAGGCCTTCTGGGCCTCTTCTCTTAGGAAAGGGGCAAGAATGCTGGCCCACTGATCTCGGGGCCAGGCTTGCCTCAGGGCTGTTGTTTCAAAGGCCAAGGGGTACGCCTCTATATCATCCTCCAGCATCTGCAGCCAGTTGCCGGCACGGATGGTCTGCGCCCCACCGTGGCTGCCACCTCGCCCTACTAGGACTTTCAACTGGCCTACCACCTCCTGGAGTAGGGTGCGGTCCTGGGCAGCCTGGCTCATCAGCAGGCAGTTAGTCTCCTGCTGTAGCCTTATGGCCTCCTGCTGGGCAGCCGCCTGGACTCGGGTGTCCTCCTGCTGGGCGGCTGTGGCTTGCACCAGGACTTTTACCACCTCCTCCATCTTGGGGGTGGGGTGTGCTAAAACCACGATTGTTTAAGTCCATTGTGCGATCAATCCCACTTCTAACACCACGTGTGGCAAACGGCCAGCTTCTCCCTAGTGGGTCTTGCACTTTTGCCTCTCGCAGTGGGCCAGGGTGTCGCCGGTAAACCCATCTTCCCAGGGAGGGGGGTAGGGACCCAGGCCTGCCCGCTCCTCCGGGTCCCAGGCCAGGGGCTCTCTGAGTAGCAACTATGTGCTGCTGGCACCTCACTCGCAGCTGCAGGCTTTTCCTCTGGGCCACTCTCCCCCCTCTGTCTTTCTGGCTTCTTGAGCCCAGTACCTTCTTCAGGACTCCACCTCTCTCCCACACGCCGCTGTACTCCGTTCTGTTCTCCACTACAACTCCACACACCACTGTACTCTGTACTGTTCTCCTTCACTTCACACACAGCTCACCACACATCTACTCCTTCCACTCCACACTGTCTCTCAGGAGTAGAGGGATTTTAAAGGCACCTGGGTGGGGCCTTAATTGGTGTCAGCTGACACTAATTACCTTCTATTGACTCTGGCTAGTCTATAGGGTATAAGGCCTGGATCATTCTTGCACTTACATAGCGCCTTTCCAGAACTTTCCTACTGCCCTCTGTCCTTGCTATACCATAATGGGCGGATTTAATTTGCTTGGCTGCCCTATCACATTTCCATATCTAAATATGCTTGGATTTCTTTTAAGACTATGTAAATGACTATATAAGTTGCAAGACCATAAAGATCATGTCAGATATCTCTAGTAATTGAGATATTGCTCTCTTAGACAGCAGTCTAAATGTGCTGTGATGTATTTTGAAATGATACCAAGGTAGTCTCAATTTTGAGATTTGTTTAGCTGCAAGCCAATAGTACAGATTTCTGTAGTTAATCTAGAATAAAATAGCCCTACAGAGGAATGTGGCCATAGAACTTGACTGTTGGTAATATGTCTGCCTTTCTAATAGACTGAGATACTATTGGGTTTAATTACACAAGCATCTTTAAGTACAGTGGCAGTCTGTATCGGTGTAATCTTTGGAACTATTTTTTTATTCAATGACTTTTTTTCTTCTGCATATTTTGAGTTGTATCAAAAGTGGCTGATCATTCTAGGCTACTTCAGTGAAGCAATCATTTGTGTATTGGTAAACCAATAAAGGGAACTCTTAAGAAAAGACGGTTGCTGTCATTTTACTCAGCACAGTAATCTGAGTGTTCACATGATACAAAGCACATCTTAATATATAAGGTCGACACTTTGTGGGATTTAACTTTTAAAATTATCTTGCACCATATTGTTGAAAATCTTTTCACATTGATATTATGGAAACCCAGTGTTGGTCATTGAAAGCCAGTTTCCATTTTTAGACAATTGGAAAAAAGTCTTTGTTTTTTAACATTAACTTTTAATATTAAAAATTGAAACCCATCATGCAGATTACTGAAGATGCAATTCTGTGTGGTTTTCCTGATGCATGTATTTAAAGCAGATTATACTGTTACAGTAATGATCATAATTGTGTTTTTTAAAATCAATTTAAAAAATGGAGACTTCATTATTTAAAATCTCAGCTCGATTAGTTCTCTCCATTTCTAGGTGTCCTAATACCTATCTACATGTGGCAAATCAGAAGTTGGGTTATATAACTAACAAAATCTGGTAACAAATACTGTCTGCTCTGGTTTTTATGGCAAGATGCTGAGCACATCCAAACCTTTAGTTTGCACTAGTTCTTATGCGGTTGCTAGCACTGATGTTGCTGGATTAGTTACTGAAAGTATAATTTGAAAACAGTGAGCTTTGGCCTCCAGAACTGTTATTACTGGTGGCAATTCCTGAGAAGGAAAGAACCCAGCTCCCCCCTCGGATTCCACAATTTGGTATATGTACAATGTAGACAGTCTCCAAAATTGTGTAAAATTGAAATATATGGTTGCATTTAGTAAGAGCATTTGTATTGTGTACAATTTGTGTATTTTTTATATTGACGTTCCTCCACTCCAAAAAAAAAAAAAAGGGCGGGGGGGGCAAATGGGAGAAAAAGGTGGAAAGATAAAGGAATGGGGGTGGGAAATGAGGAAAGTGGGTGTAGAGAAGAGAAAGGAGAGTGACATGTCGGTTTCCATCCACTAGGATAGTTTACATATCTGATACTAAGAACCCTGATTGTAAATAATTTTTAGAATTCTGGTATCGTCTCAAATTTAAGAGAGAAACTGATTTACAGTATTATAAATTAATACTTTCATGTTATGTCTGCCAACCCAATCATTTCAAAAGGTCCAAATAGCCAAACTAAAATCAAATTTATTTTGTAATTGCAGTGATTTTAGTGCTTAAGAAAGGAGGTAGGATAGCTGACACATCATCAGTCCTTAGTTGCACCTACCATTCTATTTCTATCCTAAGCAGGCTTTGTATCTGTTTAACCGTTTGCAGTGATTTTTTTAAAATAAGACTAGTAGAAATCATTTTTCACCTTGAGTAAGCAAGATGTAATGAAAATTATCTGTGTAAATGTTGTACATTAAGAGTCTCATTCAGAGCCCACTGAAGTCAGCTGAGGTTCTTTTCTTTCAATGGGCTTCCACTCAGGCCCATATATACTACATGTCCTTTGGTACAAAGGTAACTTGCATTATAGAAGTGTTTCTTGAAACAAAGGCACTTGAAAATAAACCTTTTCATCTTGTTCTGAAAAGAGAACTTGATCTGTTTTTCATTTTTTTTTATTTTGACAGAAAAGTAGCAGCTCTGAATCCTTAAGTGACAAAGGTTCTGCTGAACTGAAGAAAAGCTTTGATGCAGTGGTATTTGATATTCTCAAGGTTACACCAGAAGAATACGCTGTAAGCAATCAACAAGTTACCTTTTTATGGGAATATTTATGCTTTTTGGCAGCTGTTTCTTTTCCCCTCTTAACAATCCTATTTCGCCCCCTCTTCCACCCATGTGGCTTCAAAAAGAGGCCCTCTATGGTTCCTTCAGTACATATTCTGTTTGACTTAAAACATCCCCTTTGGGCCAGATTGCCCTAACCTGTTTGTAATACACCTCTTTCTATGTGTAATATAGTTCGATGGTACAAAAAAATGCTTAAGTCTGTGGGGTTTTAGTTTAATTCTGACAGCATGATGGTAAGAAACATCTGTTTTCCTTATTTTCATGACAAGAATAAAATTGATCTGAATTTGTTTGTACTTGGGATATTGAATTTGAAAACCTTTTTAATAATAAAAAATTATTTTTGGCTAAGCCCATTTTACTCAATGAAACAACATCTTGTTGCTGTGTTAGATCCTTGGATTCAATAATAGGTTTGGCGTTCTGACTGTCAGAGTCATTGAACTGTTGACGTACAGCATGCAATACTCATCTGGCTGGGAATCCTGCCCTTACTGAACTCATTGGCAAAACTCTCATTGACTTCAGTGGGGCCAGACTTTCACCCTTGCCCTTTCGGGTGGGGAAGCTAAATTCTCTTCACATGAGCATTCCTACCCTGATTGTGAGTGGCAATTGGAAATTCATATTTCAGAATCTTCCCTCAACTTAGTCATTAGTAGACTCCTTTCAGCCTTCTTTTGACACTCTTCTTTAGAGGAAAGTGTGATAGAATATACCCCTATATTCACACCCTAAACACTGTTGTACTAATCTTTTATATAGTATGCCTTGTGAGGTATAATTGGAAAAGTCATAATTTGCTGGTCATTATTGTCCTTGTAAAATGTGTGGCAACGTTGTATGTGAAGTTTAAGATTCCACTGTAAGATGGTGGTAACAAATGTTCCAAACTGAGGTTGGCAAAAATTGTCTTAAACAAAGGGGTGTGTGCTCTGCTTAATTTCCATTTAAGTAGTAAACAGAGTAATCAAACAAGAAGGGAACAAAGGATGCCAAAACAAGTGAGAAAAAAGCAACAGGGAACATCCTTCTCCATAAGACTTTGTCTCCTGAACCTCAGCTGGGAATGTTTTTCAAGAGGGGCACTGACACTATTATTTTTTTTTTTAAAAAAAAAAAGAGGCAACAAACATCCCCTATCCGTTGCATTTACGGCACAATTTAAATCCAGAGTGTTTAAATTGAAGTGTTTGGGAAACTCCATTGGGATGGCAAGTTTTGTGCATGTTATTTCTAATGAAGAAATAACAGAATTTATATAAATTTGCATTATTCAGGAGAAGGCTGGACAGTACAGGACAAACATTTGAGGGAAAATCTAAGACTGGGAGTGTGTTGGAGTTACCCTGCAGTATAACCAAGGGCTGGTGAGAACCTGAGAGTAACCCAAGTGTGGCTGCCAGACTTCAGTCACACACAAACACTTGGCTGGAAGGCTGGTCATGGCAGTCTACCTCCTTCAGCAAGACATTGTAAGGCTACCAAAGTTGCAGGGCTGGGGTGACAGCTGATCATTAGTCTAGACTGTACTGTGATAAGTTACAGAAAGGTGGTCGTCTGATTAAAGCTTTGGACTCGAGATCAGGCTTTAAGAACATAAGAATAAACCGCTGGTCTCAGCACAGCCATCTAGCCCAGTTTCCTATCTACTGACTATGACCAGTGCAAGCTGTTTCAGAGGGAATGAGCAGAATGGGGCAATTTTGAATGATCCGTCCCCCATTGTCCATTCCTGCCTTCTGGCAGTTGGAGTTTAGGGACACCTCTGTCTTAAGATTGCATCCCTGAGCATCTGGTCTAATAGCCTTTGATGGACTTATCCTCCCTGAACTTGTCGAGGTGTGTGTTTTTTTTTGTGTTTTTTTTAAATCCAGTTACGCTTTTGGCGTTTACACCATCCTATGGCAATGAGTTGCACAGGTTGACTGTGTTGTGTGAAGTACTTCCTTTTTTTTTTTTGTTTTTAAACCTGCTTCCTACTAATTTTATCAGGTGACCCATAGTCTTTTTTGTTATGTGAAGGGGTAAGTAAAACTTCCTATTCACTTGCTCCATATCATTCATGAATTTATAAACCTCTTGTCATATCCTCCCTTAATCATCTTTTCTAAATTGAGCAGCCCCACTCTTTTTAAATCTCTCCTCACATGGAAGGTGTTCCATACTCGTAATTCTTTTTGTTGCCCTGGCTGTGTTACAGAACACCTGTGTGACTCTGGGCAAGTCACTTTTTCTTTGCCTCAGTTCCTCATCTGTGAAATAGGGCTTATAATACTTGCATAATAATACCATTTGAGCAGGATTAGCTCCTCAGTGTCAAACTGGTAGAATTCCATTAGATCATGAGGATTGATGACCTTTAAGGGCAGCAGTAGTGGGATAGAATGTAAGATGGATGTCACCTTTATAATAGCCTTTTCTCCAAATGCTCTACTTAGATACTTCTTGATCTATAGTTGACACAGGAGTTCCCTGTTAGACTGAGTATCTGCATTACTTCAGCTCTTCTAGAGATACTCATATATCCTTATCACATTTATCCATACTTTTTCTAGTCTTGTGCTTAAGTACTAAGATCTGTCTAGTAAAAATGCCTAAATTTCTTTTGAGGAGATTGTCTTGAATGCTCCAACATACTCTGCAATGCTTCCATACTTCACTTTTTAGTGGGGAGGGTTTGGTGGTTTTTCACAGTGCTCTGGTTTCTATCCTGACCTGTTCACTTCTGCTTTGATTTGGACTTAATTCAATAGGTGATTTTTGTTTTGTTTTGTTTGATTTTGTTTTTTGTTGATTGCTTTGTTTTGCTCAGACTTCAATGTCTGTCTTGGTACTGCAGTACCGTATTTTTCTCCAGTGTGATTTAGGGTAGTCCAGCACATTGGTGATGGGGGACTTCAGGTTTCTTAACATATTGAGGCTACTTGCTCTCAACATTGGAGGATCTTTTATCAGTCTTAGCGACTGGTGTCTGCTGAGTGTTTTAATTCTTCATATCTGTCTTTCAGGTATGTTTTTGAGGAAGGTAGTAATGACTTCAGTGGCTTCAACAGGGTGAGAACTGGCGTGGTGATAGCTGTTTGAGACCCTCCCAGCTATCTGAGACCAAAGTCCTCATTTCATCAAATAACAAAAACTAAATTATTCTTGAAAGGTTTCAGAGTACTGAACATGCCAACTTGAATCTCCCTGTCAGCAACAGATATGGAAGGCTCTTAATCCAAGGACTCCTGCTAATCTCAGGCATATAAATTTTGAGTGATATTTGATCTGACCAAAGACTAAGGTTTCTGGAAATCTCTTCTAACTGCTCTCCTCCTTCCCCCTCAAGAATGTTCTTGGTGTCCTTAGTATTGTAGGGTTGAAATTATTTAGGAAACCCAGTCCTTCCTGGCAAAGAGAACCATCAAGCTGATGTTACGGGGCCAAAGACAGGAAGCGTTCTTCCAGTTGCCCATCTTCAGGGCTACCAGTAAGTAAGGACTTCAGCTCTGATAACTGAATATCTTGTCAGAAGTTTAGCATGGTCACTGTAGAAGGTATCATGTCTCCTCTTGAGAAATGTGTCTGGTACGTACTTTGATCTTTGCACATGCTTACACCCAGGGAATACATAGTGGTGTTGTAATCATGTTGGTCTCAGAGTATTAGAGAGACAAGATGGGTGAAGTAAGTAGGGCTGTCAATTAACCTCAGTAAACGCACGCAGTTAACATGCAACAAATAAACTAGATTAATAAATAGTCAGAGATCACAATTTTAATCGCACTGTTTAATAGAATATAAATTTAAATATTTTTGGATGTTTTTCTATGTTTTCAAATACACTTATTTCTATGTACTCAGAGCAATGTTTCCCAAACCTGAAGAAGAGTTCTGTGTAAGCTTGAGAGTTTCTCTCTCACCACTAGCAGTTGGTCAAATAAAAGATATTCTCAGTGCTTGTCCAGATGTGTTAAGAGAATACAGGCTAGATTCTGTCCATCTCCTGTGAGTGTTAAGGCATGCTCTACTAGGACTAAGTCAACCTCTTAGGCATGCCTTAAATGTCCCTATTATTGAAATCTACTTAATTGCACCTAAGAGCTCTGTACACGTTCACTAAATGTTACTCTTTTAATTTTAGCGTCCATATCCAATGCACAGTGTGGTAGAGCAGTTCTTCAGTCACTGTCGAATTAGGATTCTGTGTCCTAGTACTGCTTATCAGACTCTCTCAAGAAGAGGAATGTTTAGAGGTGATTTGAAGAAGTAGACATTCTTCTTTGAGTAGTATCTCTATGACTGCTTTATTGTAGATGTGTGGCACTCCTGTGCTGCTGATCTGAAAATTTCAATAGCAGTCCCTCCTGTCCCATGCACATGCAGTTCTTCACCTCCCACAAGCCTAGTGTGCACTGGCATTCACTTCTTAGTTCCTTCTCAACTGCCTCTAGCTAGTGACTGATTATAAGAGCTGTTCCTTCACATCATTAACTCCTAATAGTTTTGCAAATTTTAGCTTCCCTTGAAGCTTTTTTCTTTAGTAACTAGTTTGTTTTTAGTTGGCAATGCCAAAAGAAAAAGAGAGGATTTGCCTCCCACCAACTCTGATGGGGTGGACCCTCTTGGAGAAGGGTATGCCTGGCTCTCTAGGCTTCAAGTGTCTTAGCTGCAAAGAATCCAGATGGACATGCACAGTGTGTTTGCTACCTGGGGGAAAAGCACAGTCCACAAAAATATGATTGGTGCCAGCAGCTAAAACCCAGGTCCAGGAAGAACCAAGAGTTAAGGCTTACACTTCTGCTCATGAAGTCGGCCCTTCAATCCCCATGTTCCTGGCGAAAACTATCACTGCAACCTTCTACACTGAAGACAGGTGATCCTAAAGAACTGAGCCACTCACTTAAGACTGCTAAGAAAAGGTCTGTGACCCCTATGGTGAGCCCCGATCGAGTCGGAAACAGTGTCCAGTTCCATTGATATCTTTGGTACCAATGGTACTGAACCTGTCTAGACTTGGTACCTGGGGTACGCATTGTATTGAGCCAATAGAGCAAGTTCGTCTGCCCAATTGGCATGGGCGAAGAAATACAGATACCATGGAGGCATGAGAAGCACAGAAGATCCATCTTGGGGAAGGCTAAGTTGGCACGGTCCTTGGCACCGCATGTGCATGACATCAATGGACCATACAACTAGGCCCATGTCTCGGATTCCATCGGTACAAACCTCTCAGCACTGACAACCACCAGCACCATCTGCACTAGCAGATTTCAGGTGCACAACAGACCTCTTGCTGTCCGTTGCACTAGACTCACTCCTACTGACTACTGAGTTTGCCTAAAGCATTGGACTCAGACATCTCCATGCCACGCGATGCCTTTCTCCTTCTAGAATCAGTGTGTGTCACTGCTCATCTTAACCACCGTACGTGTCCCAATCTTATTGTGTGCACCAACCGTACCACTCACCTGACTCCCAACCTCCATGGTTTGAGCAACCATGGTATGAGCTGCCAGCTCCCTAACTTCAATGGCTGTACTGGGTCCCTGTCAGACCCAGAGGCAACAAGTCTCCCAGGCCCCTACTGTGGCACATCAGCAGGCAAGGAGACATCCTCCTTCAAAGGCTTCAGAAGCCCCTGAACAATTGGGGGTGGGGGAGTTAGAAATTGAAGCTGAGGCAGAAAACAAAGGCACCCCTCAAGCCTGTCTTGTCATCCTCACTGGATAAGGTGGTGATGCCCCCTCTGCTATCCATGGCAGATGATTTTAAATCATTCCAGGACTTAGCTCAGAGGGTGGCACAAGCCCTGCAAATAGTTTGACAAAGTGACTGTGCTCATCACAAACTGATGGACTTTCTACACTCTTCAACCTCTGTCAGAGTGGTGCTCCCAGTTAATGATGCACACCTGAACCCTGCCAGAGTCATATGGCAGACTCCTGTGTCCATCCTGCCAACATGCAAGTGGGTGGCCAAAAATTATTACGTGTCAGCAAAGAGCACAAATTTTTATTTTCAGCCTCTGAATTCCATCATTGTGGATGTGGTTAATTCTACAGACCGACAATACCTGTTTAAATCCATTCAGTGTGACTGAGATGGGAAATGTTTGGACCTGTTTGGCAGAAAAGCATATTCTTCACCCATCCTTCAGTTCCAGGTAGCAAATTACCGGCCTTTAGTCAAATATGGCTACCAGAACTATGTGAAACTAGGTTCCTTTACTGATCAGCTCCCAGACTTTCACAAAGACCAATTTATGACTCTAATCAACAAAGGCCAGCTGGTGGTGAAAATCTCTCCAGTCCCTATTGGAAGTGGCAGACACAACGGTGCATTCAATTTCTATGGCCGTGATTAAGAGAAGGGCTTAATGGCTGCATTTGATTGGCTTCTCTAAAGAGGTCCAAACCATGGTAGAGGACCTCCCTTTTGAGGGAACAAAGCTAAAGACAGATGTGTCCCTTCACACATTGAAGGATTCTCAGCCAATTCTTCGGTCACTAGGGATATACACGCTGGCCTACAAGAGAAGATACAGACCTCAACCACGGTTTAAATCCCAGCTATCACAGTACATGTGTCAGTGCTCATCACTGAGATTTTCACTTGGGAAACTTTGATTTCTTTCTCCGTGGCTTGTACAATCAGGACCACAACTGTCTTCATCTCAGCCCTCAACCTTGAAGCTACAGTTGGATGCGTTGGTCAACACACCAGTGGAACACTGTAAAATGGATATGCCGTCGTCGTCTTCCTTCCTTCCCCTTCCTAGGGATCATTCTCATGAGTCTACCACATCAAGATGTAAACTCTCTCTTCAGCATAGGCACTATAGAGCCTGTGTCAATACATCTTAGAGACAGAGGCTTCTACTCTTTTTTTTTTTTTTTTTTTTTTCCTTTGGTATCAGAAAGTAATGAGATTAGAGACCTGTATTGGACCTCAGAGCGCTTAACAGATATGTCAAAGTGCAAAGATTCAAGTTGGTCACCCTCTCAATGATCATCCCAGCATTAGAAGGAGGAGATTGGTTCTCAGCCCTTGACTTGCAAGATGTATATTTCCAGATTGTCATACAAAGTCACAGGTTTTTACCTCAGATTCACATTAGGCCAGGATTGCTATCAATATAGAGTACTTCCTTTCAGTCTCTCATCGGCCCCCAGAGTGTTCTCCAACGTATTCTTGGTGGTAGTAGTAGCTCACTTACACTCTGTGTGTAATGATTTATCCTTACCTGGACGACTGCCGTCTCAGAGCACAGTCCTACACAGAGGCCCACGAAGGCACTGAGAGGCATGGGACCTGTTTTTGAATCTGAGTCTACAGATCAACTAACAAAAATTGACCAGTACAAAGACTAGAATTCATAGGAGCTGACCAAGACTCCATTCAGGCAAAGGTGCTCCTCCCACATCAGATTTCTATGCCCTCTTTGATGGACATTGCAATCCAGTCCCCAGACTTTGGCCAGACATTGCATCAAGCTTCTGAGATACATGGCCATGGGCAGATTGGTCATGGCTCATGCCAACCTACATGTGCAATGCCTCTAAGCTTGGTTCGGTTCAGTTTGGTTTACAAGCCGAACAGAGACAACATAAATAAACCTATATCGATGCCCAACAGAGTCAAACTATCCCTGAACTGGTGGAAGAACCTGATAAATGTCTGTATGGGAATTCTGTTTACTTAGCCCTCCCCATCTCTACTCCTGACTACTGATGCATTCCTCATAGGATGGGGCATGCATCTCAATGGTCACACAATACTGAGCAAATAGTCTTTTGCAGAGCCAGGCCTCCATATCAACCTTCTTGTGTTACATTTGGTCAGAAATGCGCATGCTGACTTCCTTCTGCTGACCAACAACAAGCACACAAAGGTCATGACGGACAACATGACTTGCATTTACTACATAACCTGAGGGGGAGCACCAGGTCTCATTCCTGGTGCGTAGAGGCACTAAAATTATGGAACTGGTGTATCTTCCACAATGTCTTCTCAGCAGTCTACCTACAAGGAATACACAACACAAGGACTGACAGTCTCAGCCACAAATTCCCGTACGATCACGATTTGGAGATAAGAGTTGGTATTTGTATGTGATATATTCCAGGGATGAGGGACACCAGTAATTGCTATTTGCTACTTAACAGAACAAGAAATATACACAGTTCTGCTCCAGGGTGGGGATTGGATGACACTCCATGGGAGATGCTCTCCTCCTTCCTTGGGACAATGGCCTCCTTTATGCTTTTCCCCCATTCCCTCTATTACTGAAGGTCCTGTTGAAGATAAGGGGAAAAAGTGAGCATTCTGATCATCACAACGGGCATTGGGTCCACTGATGACTATAACAGTCACTCCTCGCCTCCTGTCACATAATGAGGGGGACACCCTCTGTGCCAGTCTGCTAATTCTGAGACCGAAGACATGACACTTTCATGGTTCCAGCACATAGAGGTATCTTGTTCTGAGGAGGTAAGAGGTGCTGTTATACAGTAGAAAAAACACCACTCGTACCTACCTTCAGAAATGGACGAGGTTCCAGATCTGGTGCCAACACAAGGGCATCACACCTAATACAGCCACCCTGCTGGTAAGTTTTTAAAGAAATTGGTTTTCTCTGTTAGCTCTTTGAAGGTTCATCTAGCAGCAGTCGCAACCATCCACTAGCAGGTAAAAGCTACTCAATCTTTTCCCACCCAACTACAAAGAGGTTTCTTAAAGGCCTACCAAACCTCTTGCCACAACCCAGGCCTTCCACTCTCCATTGGGAATTTAATCTAGCTTCAAAAGGACTGACTAGACCGCCATTCAAACCTATGGTTGTGTGTTCACTAACTCACCTTCAATGAAGACGGCGTTCCTCATTGGCTCATTGCCATCACTTTGGCCAGAAAGATAGGGGAGATAGTGCTATCTCCCTTTTCCATGTGTTCTTCCCTGACAAGATCTCACATAGATGGCATCTGAAATTCAACCCTAAAGTGACTTCTACGTTTAACATGAATCAACTTATTTACCTTTCAACGTTTTATCCCAAACCTCTTGGATACATCAGGGAAGCCATCCTCCATATGAGAAGAGCCACGGCCTTCTATTTGGACAGGATAAAAGCCTTAGGACATCTCCTTTGCAGATAGATCAAAATGTGCAGTGCTCTTGGCTCAGAGGCTTTCCAAGTGGGTCTCTGGCTGTATATAAACTCTACCAATTGCGTGGGGTAACACCCATGTCTTCATTACGCATGCATTCCATGAGGTCCGTCTCCTTGTCGATCCCCTTCTCCAAGAGTATCCCTATATCTGAGATCTGCAGAGCAGCTACCTGGTCATCTGTGCATACCTTTGTACACCACTATTATTCTGGGGGGTCCAGCTACAGATGCCCAATTAGGTGCCACATTATTGTAATCTATATCAGATTCAACTCTGAAGTGCCAGCCTCCAGTGATGTGTACTGCTTGGGAGCCATCTACAGTGGAGCACCCATAGGGGCTCTGTTTGAAGAAATAGTAGTAGTTCTTTGAGGTGCATCCCCCCCCATAGGTGTTACCTGACCCACCTTCCTCCCCATTCCTTTGGTTTTCCACTGGTTGACTCTGTGGTAGAGCAGGAACAGAAGAGGGAATGCCCCTGGATGCTGGCTAGCCTCAGTGCAGGTAGGGCATGTGTGCTGGATGGGATGGACTACTATGAAAATTCTCCAATCAGTAGTGTGGGGAAGTGTACACACCTACATGGAGAGACATATCTCGAAGAACTGTTGTTACTGCCCAAGGTGAGTAACTTTTACTTACTCACTCCCTCTCACATTCCTCTTGTCCCTACAGTCCTTATTACAGTTGTGGATCTGAGGAGATTGTAAAAGGAAATTACTGCCCCACTCTGTTACCCTCAACATTTGGGAACAATGAGAGGAGGAGCAGAAAGGGATGTGAGAGCATTCCAAATGACAGTCAGAATTGTGCTGCTGGTGCAATCCTTAGATGTATAAAGTCCATCTCAAACTTTGGGTACAGGCGAATAAACCTCTGTTTCTCAACTATTTGCGTATGGGCTAAGCCAGTCCCATTATGATGAGAATCTGGGAACATCACTCAGAACCAGGGCATGCCCATTTCCTTCATCCAAATACATGAGCCTAACATCCTGGTTCCTGATAGAGAAGCAGAGTTCTGTAGCCAAGGAGACCCGAAGCAGATACTGTCGAAGAAGTAACCTGAGAAGAAAAGGTTTGTGGTGTGGGGTAAGGAAACCAACAAGGATCCCTTTACCTGCACTGTTCAAAAACTGCTTGATTATCCTTAAGACTAGTTCCATCAAGGCACATGTGCCAGATACTTTGGCTTGTCATGAATTAGTCAAACTTTGACTTGTCTCTGCAATTACATTCACACAGCTTTGCATTTTTTAAACCCTCAATCACCTTTGCAATAGGGAGGACTTTTATCAGAATTAATGAAAATGTCTGTTGAACCCAGGTAGACTCACTCATAGACTCATAGGTCAGAAGGGACCAATATGATCATC
>ML675646.1:2946314-3000722 GCA_007922155.1 Mesoclemmys tuberculata | reverse complement strand
TCTTCCTGAATAGCATCCCGGTCCTTCTCCGTGTTAGCAATACTCTTGGGATCTTAAATTTCTTACATGGAAGGTCATTTTCCTCATGACAGTGACCTCAGCTTGCAGAGTCAGTGAGCTTTAAGAGTATTCTGAAGCTTCACTTTTTTGTTCAACTCAAAACCTGTTGTCCTGTTAGCATTGTTCCTATGCTCACTTGCCTATCCTGATGAGGTCCTTCGCCATATACTGAATGTTAAGTTCATTGGTATTTTATCTAGAATGGTCTGTAAAGCCCATTTAAGAAGTCCACCAAACTTTGAGATATTTTTACACCGATTGGCTGGCAATACTGTGACTCAAGGACTCTATCAAAATGAACCTGATTGGTATTTCTTAGTGCTCTGGCCTGGCTGGCTTGCAGATGAAAGGCTGTGCCAAAGTTGATTTCCCTTGGGTAAGGTGGCCACCACCATGTCTTCAGATGTTTCTGTTGGCGATATCTGTATAATGCACATGTGCAAAGCATTATTGCTTGAATTTGGCCTCGGAGGGAATCCTGTCTATGGCTCTCTCTTCCAGAACTTGTTTCCAAGGTAAGGAGTAACTGAACTCTCCCATCCACTCCATTTTTCCAGATGTTCCTTGTTTACACTTGGCTGCTTTTTTCCTATGTTGGAAGTTTATTTGTTAATTGCTGTCTCCTGTAGACTTGAATGTTTTGTGCACTCTTGATGTTTAAGAGGAATCTTGCTGCTCTTTTGTATTTATGACTTAGAAAAAAAATCTCTCAACACCGATATTGGTCTTGATTATTGCTAGGTGAAGGTTTATTCACTTTTTTTTTTACTCTTCAGGAGTAAGAATCATTCACAGATGGTATCTTTTAGAAAAGGGTAAATTACTTATAATAAAATATTGAGAAGCAGAATTATATTTCTGGAATCTTTCTGGCCTCCCTAGCTCCCCTCAACATTTGGAGATTCTTTTAGAATTATTTTTATTCTTGCACTTACCTCCAAGAAAAAAATGAAAGATATTTTTGATTTTGTTTGGTTATCCTGGGAACATCATTTCCTATGCAATCAAAATAACTAGAACATTTAGAAGGGAAAATATCACTATTTAGCAGTTAGTGACATGTGATGGGTCAAAGTCTTAATGGCTAGGGAGAACTGCCATGCTTGTGCTAAGACCCAAGCGGGAGAACTTGGCACAAGAGAGATCTTTACAGAAACTGAATTATGTGTAATTAATTTACCCTTTCTTCACAACACCTGTGAGGTATAAATTCATTTGTTTGTGAGGCATTCAGATACTATGGTGATGGATGCCTTAGAAAAGCCTCTTTAAATTAAAAAAAAAAACCTTTCAACAAAATATTCTTTAAAAAAATCTCCTTTGCTGTATTTTTTTCAATCGATACACTCCGCTGTTTGGCATTCTTCTATCCAAACCCAGCTACACACAATACCACCCTGCCTTTCCTAAACTATGGTACCACTACATGAAGGAAATGAAGGTTTGGTTATGGAATGTGGGGTCTGGAAAATGAATTGTCATTGCACTTACATATTCAAGCTAGTTGGCAAGGCTGAACAGAGCTCCATTGACTGTAACTCCTGTTAAGCCAGTAGAGGGTGATGTTAAACAGCAATGAGGTATGTTGATTTAGGCCGTCTGCAGAATTTAGATCATCTGAGAGAGCAAACAAAGATAATCTTTGCCCTGTTTCATATTTCATAGCACTTCAAAGCCAACAAGTCAGCTCCAGTATGGAGAAACCATTAATTTGCATTGAGGGTTTAATGTTATCTTTTTGAGCATTTTTGTGTAACCTTAAGATTCTGGCTCATTAGTCTTTTTCCATTATAAAAATTATGTCCTGACCTGGGCAATGTTCATTTTGTTAAATGAAGCTTTTTCCAAGGCTTCCACACTGAGGTTAACCGTTCTGTAATTTTAGGCCAGGTTACACTGTCCAGTGTAGGACTTTCCTTTTTCCCCCAACAAGGATTGAATATGCAAAACACTCACTTTTTTTCCTACTGAGACATAAATGTTTGCTGTAGGGCTCACATTTGTGTGAAGAGGCTTGAAATACTCCATAGCTGCAATTCTAAACTGTTAACTGAATGACCAGCAGGTGGCATATCTGCTTACTGGTGAGGCATTTATTGTATGTAACTTCATTCATTCTTTGATTGATGTTCCCCTCTGCCATTGGAGTTTTGAGAAGCTGTTTATTCCCTCAGGCAATATTTACCTTGTTCTCACCTGGTGTTAGTTTATTTCTATGATGTCCTATTCTGCTCACTCTTGCTGAGAGATGGGAAAAGAGAAATTCACAAAAATACCCTTTTTATTCTTGTAGGGAAACTTATCCTTGGCGCTCTCTCTCAGTACTTTGACTTCTTTTCTTTTAATTACCCAGTTCCATTTGAGTTTCCATTTATCCTCTCTGCTCTCTACTTTATCCCAGGAATGCTATATGATGAAGCAATAGCTATAAAATTTTCAACTGGGCATACTTTTTGTTAATGGAAAAGGGTAGAGAGATACTGTATGCAGAAGATCTGTTGAGGTTTTTAACACCCCTGTTCAGTCAGTGCGAGAACTAATTAAAATAATGAATAAACTCAGTAAATACCTCTAAACACAAAAGTAGGTCCTCATTATCCAAGCACCAATCATTATACTAAAATATGTTATATAATATCTGATTTTTCATGTTTCAAGTTTGATACTTCCTATACACCTGTAGCCATGTCTTTTTTTGTATTTGTTAAGAGACCTATTGGCCAATATCCTTAGCACCTGAGTTGAAAGAAAAAATGGCAGTTGCAACTCTTTTGGGAGGTAAAATTTCCAGATCCTCCTTGTGATGAGATTCACTCGCCATTAGTGGGCCGCCTCCTGGTCATTCTGGGTATTAGTTCTGGCCAGGTGTTGCGCCCTTCTCTGACGTTCTCTCCCATCGTCCGCTTGTGCTCTCTGGAACTCAGGGTGCTCCTCTTTGTGACTTGACCTTCCAGCCAGGTCACTATGCATGTTTCCCCTTCCACTGTGCAAGTTTTTATGTCCAACAGAGATTTGAAAAGGAAGCCGTTGTTGATAAGGGAGATTTAAATTTATGAAAGGTTGTAAAGAAATATGCCCTGTGATATAAAACATAGTGGATGAGTTTATTTTCTTTATAGACATTTCTGCGGCACTTGTCACCAGACTATCGAAGTACCTCCAATTAAATATGAGAACTCATGAATATTTTATAAAACACTGTAAATGGAATAGGAGCCTTGCAAATCCCATTTTTGGGGGGAGATGGGACCAGATTCTTTGATCCAACATGTTCACTTTGTGCCACTTGAGCAGCACAAAGAGAATTTACTCTGTCTGGAGAGTCCCATGAGAAAATTCCCTGTGTGTAAGAGGACTCTCTATCTGCCGAATTATCATCTATGGCATCTAAGGTGAGGAGAAAGATACGGTGGAGCCAAGCTCCATCATGCTGGTCCTCCATTGGTGTAAGATTCCTTATGCAGCTTGAGCCAGTGGTGGTAGTTGGAATAGGCAGCCTCCTAGTTTAATTTCCACTGGAACTGAGTGGCTAAGTGTCAGGGAGCTGCAACCAGTGCCTTGTGGCTGAAAGTCTCTACTAAATCTGAAGGCAGATCAAATATAGTAGGGAATTGGGGCCTTAGAGTATGAATGAAAAACTTCTTACATTTTCTTTGGATTTCTGGAAACAGACTTTTTTTCACCAAAAACTAGTAAGATTATTAAATTTCCAAATATTAGCAACAGGAGCCATCCTTCTATTACAGAGAATGGAATTGTATAATAATGACAAAAGCATTGAAATAAAATTGATGAGCAAACAAGCACAATTCCCAGAGATTGTTCCTTTTGGGCATTAGAAATAGAAATATAACTGATGCAATGCTTAACAGAAGCCTTGCTGTCATTACTTTAGTGAAGAAAAATATTTGGCAGTTTGAATAGACAACATTAAGCCAAGTTAGAAACCATGAATAATCCTCATGATAGGAAAACTAGTTATGGAACAAATTACAAAGCACTGCTTCCAGGATTTAGAGCATCTCAAGGAAAAAGAGTATTGCGAATATTCGTCTGTAACCAAAATCTAGACTTTCATTTTGCATTATAGCCAGGAGTTTTAGTCTATCCATTTGTGAGACAGTAGGATCAGAAGGCAGCAGGAGGGTGATTTTTGTTTTTAAGATTAACAGAATTTTATTGCTTTATACATGTGGTGCTTTTCAAGGCACTGTGTATTGACTAGAAAACTTGGAATGACTTGTGAAGGAACCTGGAATGACATATGGCCAACATGGAAAGTCGTTCTGAAGCAGGACAGTATCCTGAATTAAGTTTTTAGACCAGGGTAATCAAACATTAGGTATGACAGTCCACTGTAATTCACAGGAAGATTAAAACAATTTGTTTAAGGTCAGCTTCTTCACATGCCCATCCTGATACTCTGAATAATTTGGAAGATAGAAAGGAGATTTATAAGCCCTAGAATGATCAAAGCTTTGTTCCCTGTGGACAGAGCAAGGGTTACTACAAGTTAGTTAGGAATACATGAGGCCAGTTAAGGCCCAGCCGGAGACCTGATAAAAACCCCTGCTCCAGCCAGCCAGAGATGGAGAGGAAAGTTCATTAGTTTTAAATGTGAGGTCTGCAGTTTTGCTTGTGTGTGGAGTATTTTTTGTTTAACACATTTTAAAGATGTATTTATTATAAAGTTGCAAAGGAGATTGTAAGCTCTGGAAGCCACATGGTTCCACATCAGGGAACTTGTAAATTCAGTACTGGAATGCCTTTGAATTGTGGACCACTTTACAGGTTCCTGGGGCTCTAACGCAGATTGTAGACTCGGGCTGGGTCTATACAGACAGTGGCAAATTTGCTGCCGTCAGGTCGATGTCTCTGGATCGGCTGAGCAGTCTGTGTAGACCTGCTCAGTTGATCCAGAAATCGATGGAGGAAAACCACCCCCATAAGTGGCGTAGCGCTACGCAAATGGGAACGCTGTTCCTTTTGGCATAACACAGTGTGGACGGTGTGCAGAACAGACACGCGAAGTCGATGGGAGAGACGCAAGTGCTTTATGTCACTTGTGTATCTCCCGTTGACTGCTGCTGAATCTGGAAGGTAAGTGTAGACCAGGCCTAAGAAAGGGAGATGCACTAGGCTGGGGTGGGAAGTGTTTAGCAGATACCCATTGCATTAAGAGTGAGGAATTAACATTTTAGTCAAAATATTAATGTTTAGCTTGGAGTAGTATCCTTATGGATGCTCCACTTCCGCTGTACATGTGCCCCTGCATCTTTTATCAGAGATTTTTGGTGGTAGTGCCCTTTTGGCCCACACATGTGCTGCACACATCCTATACCTCGTACCAAGGATATATAGGGCTGCATAGGCAAACTGCTGTTAGTTCTCTCACAATCACCTTTGGCCTGAGATGGAGCATCTGCACTGGGTGCCTTTGTGTGTGAGTGCATTTGTTCATTTGGTCCTTTTTACTTCATCTTTCCCTGTTTGGGGGGTCACTTTGGATTCTTTATTTCTGGGGCCTTCCAGGGTCCCTAGACTTTAAACATTGTCTTTGCTGGCAAGAATCTAGCCCAGTTAGCAACTGACATTCTCGGTGTCTGAAGAGTTTGAGGGAGTATGAGCATCTGCCATAGTGTAAGATCTCCTCTTCGTTTAAAAGCGGACCTCTTAAGAATACAGAGATAAAGTTTAGGCTCCTCGTGGTATGGACCAAGCCTTAAAACCAGCTTCAGACCAAAATTCAGAGAACCCCCTTGTACATATTTCCCCATTTACCACTGGATCTTGGTGTCTGAGCATCAAGGTGCAAGGCTTCTGATACCCTGGTTACCTCAGGATCTCAGTCACTAAGGAGTGTAAGGGAGATGAGTGGATGCCACTTCGAGATCCCTGTCACTGAAAGCCTTCAGGGAGGCATCTGCATCTGTGCCTAGGGTATCAAAAGCCTCGCACTCCAAACTGATGGGTACCAGTAAAAAAGCAGGAGTGTTTTTAAATCTCCTTTAGAGAGACCTCAGGCTCCACAAGGAGTGCTATTTGGTCTCTGAGCATTTCTGGTACCTTGAAGATGCCTAAGGCTGATGCCTACTAAAAAAGACCTGGTACAAAAGCCCTCCCCTGCCTCTAGTTGACACATCCACAGTAGTGCAGGAGATTAGTGCTGTTAGATTCTGGCACGCTCTATCCCTGCTTTGATGCCTCAGATTCCTATGTCTGAATCTGTACCTGGGCATGCTCTTTCCTTGATGCTGGCTAGCCAGGTACCTACCTCAGTATTGACACTGACCTCCAACATTTCTTTGGTTACATAGCAGTTCAGATAATTGAGATCATAGTCTCTAATGAATGGAAGTCTCCACTGCTTACTGGTACCAAGCTCCCCATGGTGCTGCTATTTTGGATGACCTACTATTTATACTTCTCTGACCACCACCATCCATGGAGAACAATTGTCAACTCCTTTAGAAAATGTGCAAGAGGATTTTGACCCAGACTCTCAGCTTTTGGTTCAAGGGTCTCTCATCTATTCATGGAGACACTACTCATCTCTGTGTGCTGGAAGCAGGAAGGATAGGTTTTCTTCATTTTCAATCAGTTGGGATGATGAAAGTTTGCTATTTCCTTCTATGCCTTATGGTCCTCCTCAGTGGCCTTACTCATGAGCCCTGTACTATCAATAGTTTCTAACAGAGTGCTCCCCACTGAGATCATGGACAGTCTCATTTTCCTGTGCCTTCATTTCCTCCTCACCAACAGAGCCAGTAGAGGAAACCTTTGAGGAGCAGACAGCAATGGCTGATAAGGACACTGCACCTCCACATAAATATCTTATCGGCATTGCTTGATGACATCATTGCCTGTAATGTCCCCACCGTTCTTCATGTCAAATGACTTTTTGTCAGTTTCCGAGCCTGATGATGTGAGTTGTGGATATTCTTCAAATTCCTCTTGAGGAAGTCCAGGACTCCTATTATATACTCCTGGACATTTTACATATTCAGCTTTGTCATTGGTGGCACTTCCAATTAATGAGGCTTTTCTAGAGCCATCTGAAATAATCTATCCAATTCTTGGTGCTATATAAAGACCTGCCAAAAAGAAGTACTATGTCCTGTCAAAGGATTCAGAATTCTTATTTGCACATTCAACACCAAATTCCTTGGTTGTGGATGCAGCGAATGAACATGGGAGGCAACACATTCTAAAGGCTTCCCTATATAATAAAGACCAGAAATGTTTTGATCTTCTCAGTCACAAGAGCAGCTCCTCTGTGACATTACAATTCAGGATAGTGAATCATCAGGCAATCATGTCAAAATAGGACTACCTAAATTATAACATTTTTCACCTTTATGGAATTAGAACATTCAATTATAACATGAACCTGAATTATAATATTGTTCACCTTTATTGAACACTTATTAGATAAGTAATGTGAGCAATTCAAAGCTATCATAAAGGAAGCTCAGCTGTTAGCGAGAGCTTAATTGCGTGCCTCCTTAAATGCGGCCAACACCATAACCCAATCAGTTTCCACTGCTACTGTGATGTGACAAGCATTGTCTACAGAGCACTGTGCTTTCCTTTTCGCAGTCACAAATTGTTTTCAAAAACTGTGGATGACTCTCTTCACACCTTGAAGAATTGAACCTCTGATCAGTTGTGATTTATATGTCTGCAAATATGAGAGAGCTTAGCAGATCTCAGATGGTGCAGAGATCTTGCCCAGTCCATTTATCTATTTTCCATTGGCCATCTAAGCCACTAGCCAAGAGGCCTAGATATTCCCCACCTCTTCCCCCTGCACAGCCCCTCCCCATCCAAAAGCCAACTACTATCACAGCTGCCTCAGTCAGATATCTGCATAATCCAAGCACTGGTTTTGATGGCTTAACTGAAAGTCTGAACAACCCCATTAGAGCAGGGCTTGATACATTTTGCTTCCGAGTTAAGAGTCAGCCCAAAAATTAAGGAGCCAGACAAGGTGGGACCAACAGTGGGGGGGCCCTGGCCAGAGTGCTGGTGTAGTGCCAAAAACTCTGTCCGGCAGATTTTGTTACCCATCTCTGTTTCTGGCACATAAGAAGCCCAGTGTCAAGACCTGTAACGACAACCCCCTCTCCCCCCTCCCCACCCCCTTTCCACAGGGGAAAAGGATTCTATTCTGGTCCCCCAAAAGAATGGGGGATGAAGACGAATATTAAATTTCAAATGTCTGAACGATTACGTGTAATAGCAGAAATTCAAGATGATGACCTTGGCAGCTATTATTCCCTCCCAAATGCAGGTGATTGGTTTACAACTGTTGACTTTCAAGACCCCTATTTTCTTGTCACAGTTAATCCCTGTTACAAGAGATTCCTTTGCTTCATAGTCAACCACGGCCACTATTACCTGTTTTGCCCCTTGTTTTTTATGATCCTAAAATCTTACTGCAAGAATTCAGTTAAGTCCTCATTCCCCACCAAGAAATTTTCTTCAGCTGTTAGATCGTATAACAGCTTGTGTATTTGTATTAGGAGATTAATGATTAAAATTTAAAGATTTAGCAGCACTGCATTATTCTTTGTTTTATACCCTCATGTTTGAATGTTTCGTACCATAAGGGATCATGTGCCTGATTTCAAATATCCTTTTCTGAAGGTTCTAACTTCATGTGGGAGTTATATTGATGATATGCAGAAATTATAGGTTACAAATCAATTTGTGGTTAAATTACAGCATAAAATTGTTTTGGAAATCTTCAGTGTGAAGGGGGTGAGGATCGGGGGGGAGGAGCCACCAACTCAGCGCACAATAGACGTGTTTATTGTATTGGTTTAATCAAAACAGCAACACTCCGTCTGGGGTGGGACATGTCCATTTCACATTGGATTTATAAGCCATAAAAGCCATGTCATTATGAATGACAATATATAGTGATTGACTCAGGGAAACTGAGGTCTGACGGTATAGCCTGGTAGTTGGATCTCACATCTGAGGGGCGTGCCCTAAGTACAAATCTGTACCCCACTGACTATTTAATTTATGTAATGTGGAACTGCTTAACGGGAGATTGAAGAAGAATCCACACTAATATAACCCATATCCTATGGCTAAGACACTCTCTTGCAATGTAGGCGATTAAAAAAAAAAAAAAAAGTTCAAATTCCTATTCCATGTGAGGTGATGGGGGTGGGGAGAAAGAATTGAATGGGAGTCTCCCACATCCCAGGTGACTTCTGTAACCACTGAGCTTGATTATAAGGGAGGCTACTGCTTCCTCCTCACCACCTCCCTTTTTAATTAGTCTGGGTCTCTCCTCTGCTTGTGTCAAAATACCTGAAATCAAAAAAGAGACAATGAGGTGGGTGGAAGCCAAATGTTTCATTTTGAGCTCATTCAAAACATTTTCAACTTTATAATTTGTCAAATTGAACACTCTTATTTTGGATTGACCTGAAATGAAACATTTCCCCCCCTTTTCTTTGTGTGGCACACGCGCTCGCTCTCTTTCTGAACTGCCAATTAACCTAAAAATCCGTAGCTGCAAGAAGGTAAAAATAATTGTAATGATCAATTAATGAAAATGATTGATTAAATATCCCAGCAGACACCATAGTTGTGATTAGAAATAAAATCAAAATAACTCCCAGGAAGTTAAAGGTTTTATTGGTTGTGACAATTTTCCCCTAAATTATTTAATAACTATAAAAGTTTTTAATGGTGTGGTGGAAAGAAGTCTTTTCTTCCAGAATGATTCACTTTTTCCTGTGGCTTCTAAAATACAAAAACAATCAGTATAAAAGAGTTTTTAAATTAAAAACCAGCTCTCTTGTTTTTAGCATAAACACATAATGTTGTCTATTGTGGTTGCTATGGATGGGAGGATTTCAGAAAGAAACATGTGGCGGGTGAGGAGTATTTTTGGAATAATTTACTGAAATACTTCAGCTTCGTGTTTTATTATTCTTTGCCTCTTAAATTTAACTTCTGAGGCTAGGTCTGTCTGATGTCCTTTAATAATTAGTTGAAAAGTGTAGTGTTAGAATTCACCATACAGTTTAACTTCTACTGTCATAAAGAGAGAGAAATATTCTTACTCCTGGGTCGGCAGTTGAAATCCATGAATACTCTGTTAAGAGGGCAGCTTGGGAGTTAATGACTTTTATAACAACTTTAAAAATGATCTTAGATATTTTCTGATGGTTGATAAACTGATAAACAACAGACTAAAATCAGCTGAAAAACTGTTGTACAACTAGTTGCATAGTAGTATATCAATAATACAGGGAAATTTGAGTTACAAAAGTGGAACTGGAATTCTTGGCTTGAAAAGTCTTAGTTGATGTGCAAAAAAGAATATCTATTCAAACATACGTGTGTGTGTGTGTGTGTGTGTGTGTGTGTGAGAGAGAGATTTGTAGTTAGTAGTATAAATCACTGTAATTGGAGTTTAGTCTCTCACTTATGCCTATACATCTCTCTTAAAAATGAAGTAGACCTAATTTTTCAAAAATTGTATGTTAAATTTTATAGTAAGCATGATCAGTTGAACTCCCAATGTTTAGCCAAAATCAGTATTTGAAGGTATAACTATGCCTGAGTGGGTCACAGCTGAGGATACCAGATTGAGGACAAACTGCTGAGAAATGGGGCAGACCCTTCCCAGACTGGTGTTTGTTCTTCCATAAGATATACCAAGCCAGCAACAAAAGTAAACTTTTTTTTGTCTTGACACATTGGTTAACAAGCAGTCAGGAATGCAGTCGTCTTAGGTCACGCATCCCTTGTTTCACCACCTAGACACTACATTTTGAGTGGTTATTTAAAACTGATTTCATCAGAGGGTACTTCCAATACCAAGAGATCAGCCACACAACCAGGCCAACATATAACTCAATCTTACCCAATAATCACTCTGCAGCCAATTTTTTAGCATCTAATATCTAAAGGTTATAGGGGAAAAAAAGTTAAAATGGTCAAAGAATCACATACAATACAATCATTGAAAAATTTGTGAATCAGGTTTGTAACAGTGGTAGAATAGATTGTCAATTTGCAAAGTCTACGGAAATTACCCAGACAGCTTCAGGAGTCACCAGTCCTTGCTCAAGCTTCTTTGTTAGACAGACGTCCTCTCCAGAGAAATTAAACAGGAAATGAAAATAAAATAGAGATGTTTCCAAAGCCTTGTATATCTTCTTACATGTGGTTGAATGCTTTCAGTCTCAGTTTGTGAAAAATGACAAGCTCAAAATGGAATCCAAGCTAACATGAGTAAGTCACATGCCCTTGCATGCTTTGAGTCATAGGAGTAGTCATTGCCCATATTCTGGCTAATTTGTCAGGAAGGCTTAATGCGTGGGGGAGAGATTTCTTCTATGGTCTATTGTGCGAGCTAAGTGTTCTTTAGTGGACCCTTAACTTGCATAGTCCACTCACAATGGGCTGTCTGGCTTCAATGTAGATTTTACCTAATGGGTGTTACTCAGGAATGCAGCATTTATGTAGGACGCCAGTACATAATCAATATCTGTAAATTCAGATACAAAATGATGTATGCGTATAAACCGGATAACCATACTTAGAAAATCATAACTTTTCCACTGATACCTTACATGACATACTTTGCATAAGCTCTTTTTGCAGTTGCTACCACTGTTATATGACGTTATACATGGTTATATTTCCATCATACAGCATCACAGAAGGAAGAGCGGCTAAGCCCAGACAAGAGTGAGGTGGTACTGTTTATAAAAGAGAAGCACCTCAATGGACTTGTTGCTTCCATAACATTCCCATTGTTGATGTCATTTGCCTTCAGATTGTCTGCAGCCTTTGAGTCCTCTTACGCTCAATTCTTTTGGATGCCCAGATAGCCATGGTGGCAAAAATGCCCACTTCCTTCTGTGGCAGGCAGGAAGATTGTGGTCAATCCATTAGTTACAAAATTTGTCACAAAGATTCGCACACTGGTGATGTGCTGGCTTGACTACTACGTTTCATATCTAGGAGTGAAGCCACACCCTGAAAAAGAGCTCTGACAAGTACAAAACATAGTAACCTTCTATCTAGCAACACAGATCACTTGTGGGAACTTTGTGCTGGTGCTCCTCTCTCTGCACTGGCTCCCCTTTGAATAGGGTCTGAGTTTGTCTGTCCTACAATTCAAATCTTTCCATGGGGTTGGCCTTAGTTTCTGGGCAACCCCTCTTGTGTCCCAGCCATGACCTCCCATAAATGCCACATTTTACTGGAATAATGAAACTGTCAACAAGTAGGGGGTATGTAGTGTAGGTGTAACTGTCAGCTCCAGGATATTATAGACAGAGGGTGAGAATTTTTTTTATTAGACCAACTTCTGTTAGTGAGGGAGACCAGCTTTTGAATCACACAGAACTCTCCTTGAGCACAAGAAATGGGATTTTCAAGGGAGAAAGACAAAGACTATATGAAACTCACTCTGAAGAGAGATCAGAAACTACCATGTTGAAAACTAAATACAAAACTCATCTGTCAGTAGTTCTCACACAAACACAGCTCCCCTCCCTCGCCCTTGCCAAAAACAAACAAAAAAGCAAACCACTGTTTGTTAATTCTAGGTGGTGGGGGGAAGGAAGGCAGTTTTGTTTTAGTTCTTGGTATACTGTTTTTAATTCTTGATACTATGGTGGGGGATGCTATATAAGAATCTAGATAGGAAAATTAGATTTTTATCTCATGTGTCCTTGGGACTGTAGAGCCACTCAGATTTCTGGTTTACATGCTACATACATGAGAAATGACACTTTATTGATTAATGAAATGCAGAAATGTTTCAAAAGAGATATATATAATGCTTAGCAAAGGCTGTTTGGAGCATTGAGAAAAACTGGGTTTGTGAGGAACTGAAAGTGTTTCCTTGGTGACTTTTAGAAGTTTTCTGTATTTGACCTGATAGTTTATATGTTTTAAATCATGATGCACATACATAGCTGCAGGATTAGGTTCATAAGAATAATGTACTTGCTTGCAGATAGGGTTTTGTTTAATTGAATAGATGTAAAATACTGACGATTGGTTTATAATTTGGATATGCAGCATGTCTTAATGGTAATAGCAAAAATACTTGTTGGTAACGGATTCATAATGTCTGATGTTTCCAGCATGGTTATCGTGAAACAACAAAATGAAACCGAGTAAAACAAGTACAGTTGGCACCTTGTAACCATTTAGCATTTTAAAGGGACACATTCAAAATTAATTTTCTAACATGATTTTTTGTATTTCAGGGACAGATAACACTAATGGATGTCCCAGTTTTTAAAGCTATTCAGCCAGAGGTGAGTAGTTTATGAGTTTTGTTTTTAATTTTAAATGGAAAGTGTCAACATTTCTGGTGGTGTCAACCAACAAACATAAATTCTGGAATTGGCAAATAAGTATGCTCAATTATCTTGGCTTTCCATTCCTTATAGGTTTGAAGCAGATGGCTTTTAAATATGATGGACTATTTAGAAGTAATAATGCTGTGTTTGGGGAAAGAACTGTTGGAATTTAAGCACAGTCAAGTAATGATAAAACAAAGTGTCTGTCTGAAGCTTTCTTTTGCAGTGTTTCTGAATGTTAAATGTTTGTGGTTGAATATATAGATCATGCTATTTTGAAAGTTCCAATTTTTCCTTACCAGTTGAAAGATGCAATTGTTATATTTGTGGTGTTAGTCCAAAATTTTCATTTTTTAGTCCAAATTTTCCATATGAACTACATTCCCTGTCTTATTGCCAGTTCTCTAATTTACAGGTACTCTTATACCTGAATGTAAATGAAGCAGGTGATGAAAAGGAAATACTGGAAACATGAATTAATTATACCCAAAACCATACATCAGGAATTGAGTGCTTCATTCTTTTTTCTACACAGAGTACACAATCTGAGTGAGGATTATAGTATTGTTCTACCCTGCCTGCTAAAAGTGTAGAACAATGGGATGCCTTTCATATGGTAAATCCCTTTCTTTCTCTCCTAACCCCATTCTATGGTGCTGAAAAAGGTCTGCGTGGGCCAACTGGAGATGTGGCCCAAAAGAGGGTGGCCAGAAGAGATCGAGTGATGCTACTGTTTCCACTACAGATGCAGCGTGGAAACATAAGGAGCTCTTATGTCTAAGACTATCTTGAGTAGTCAACAGAATTCTTCTGCCACTGGTCATTCTTGTCTTAGATGTGTTCAGCTCTGCATTTAATATGGAGTAGTCTGTTTGTTGTTGGTTCTATTTTCAGCTGTTGATGCTTTGTGCCAGTGTCAGCACTATTTCATGAGGTTACTTTGTCTCACCTGATTTCTCTTCTTTTAACTTAACTTCTGGGCCATTTTATCTATTTTGGCCTATCTTCTGATTAGCGGTGTGTTTCATTTCTATGTCTGTGGAAATTGTGCTTGATTTACAATAGCTGAATAGCAGTAACAGCTGTACACCACACTTCCAAACAGTCACAGGTTTTGTGGGGCTGTCATGATTTGGCCCACAAAATCTCCTGTCCTAGCTGAAGTGGCAGCTAGGCCTGAGCATCACTGCAACCCCACTTACCAGGGGCCAAATTGCAGTGCCTGGAGCAGGGAGCCGAGCTCAGTCATTACTGCAGGAAGGAGCTGCAGGAGCCAGTGTTGTGGAGCTGGCTCAGTTTGCAACTCCCTGACCATCCCGTGTAACGATGACCTCCCATGGCTTCAAGGGCAGCACCTTTCCCTCTTTAGCTATTTTAAATGTTGGGACGTATGGTATACTCAGTTTTACACTGAGCCTGTATAGGGTTTCCACTATATCAGCTGTCTTCATGCTTCATAGTTACCAGGTTTTCACATTGTGGTGTACAGTCTCCTTAGGAAGGAGACTATTGTTCATTATTAGCTCTTTGGGCCTCAGTCTTGGATATGTCTGAATGCTGTCCAAGATCACTGTTGCTCTGGCTTTCTTGCAGAAAAGCCTTGAATTCTGAACTTTGATCTGCATACATATATATTGTTCTTCATGAGCATATGGTACATTTGATTATTCTGAATAGGGTAAGATTTTTATGTGATCTTTCAGGTTTAAGTTAATGCAAGTGTCATCAGTAGAAAAGTTCAGCCTTCAAACTCTTAATTACACTACGGAGGCACATTGTCAGCTTGCATGTGAAGAAGTGGGTCATGGGATTTTAAAAAAATAAAATAGCACTTTTACTAGTAATGACTTTTCCTAGTGACCTATCTTATGTAGGAATGGAATCCTGGCTGGAGCAACTTTTCATTTCTTGAGCTTGCATGCAATTTATTCTTCCTGATTGTCTTCCAGTGCTGTTCACAGCAAGCAGCCAGCTGTGCAACAACCGGAACAAGGCAGTAAGTGAAGATGTATGAGAGTTGTCCAGCATCCTGAACTCATCTTTTGCTTTTCTTTGTTTAGTGTTACTTCTCACACTGCAGATCACATGGAGAGTCACCTGAGGGAGGGGAAGAAAACTCAAGGAGCCAAGTTTAATTTTTGCAGGATTGCTCTAACTGTGAAATATCATTTACAGGAGGAGGGAGGCAGAGGCAAATGAGCCTGATGATCAAACTCAGTGCTAAAATAAAAACTAGTTAGTGTGGCAAATGGCCGGCTTCTCCCTAGTGCGTCTCACACTTTTGCGTCTCGTAGTGGGCCAGGGCATCGCCGGTTACCCCGTCTTCCCGGGGGTGGGGGGTAGGGACCCAGGCCCGCCCGCTCCTCTGGGTCCCAACCCAGGGGCCCTCTGAGTAGCAGGTATGTGCTGCTGGCCTTACTTTCAGCTGCAGGCTTTTCTCCTGGGCTACTTTCCCCCCATGTCTTTCTGGCTTCTTGAGCCCAGTACCTTCTTCAGGACTCCACCTCTCTCCCACACACTGCTGTACTCCATTCTGTTCTCCTTTGCAACTCCACACGCCACCGTACTCCATTCTGTTCTCCTCCACTTCACACACTCCTCTGCTTATCACACACCTACTCCTCCAACTCCACACTGTCTCAGGAGTAGAGGGTTTTTATAGGCACCTGGGTGGGGCCTTAATTGGTGTCAGCTGACACTAATTACCTTCTATTGACTCTGGCTAGTCTATAGGGAGTAAAGCCTGGATCATTCTAGCACTTACATAGCACCCTTCCAGAACTTTCCTACTGCCCTGTCCTTGCTATATCACATTAGGTTAAAGAGGGAAATGTGGAAAGAGAGTTAAAAACATATTCCCAATAAAGAAAAATACATGTACCTAACTAAATAAATAAAATCTAAGATTCATATTGTAGACAGTACATTTTTATTAAGTTACAGGGGAGAAAGTAATTTTATCTATTTTTCACACATTCCCTGAAAATGTAAACAAGTGTTGACACATGTTAGTGGTCCACCAATTCACACTTCAGTTATTTGCTGACATAAAGCCTGTGGTTTTGTACCTAAAATGCATCCGAGGTGTGCGATGACCATTCTAAGTTCCTTCCATCTGAGGATCTCAAAAGTCCTTTTTCAAAGGTAGGTAAATACCATTTTCCAATTAGTCACAGAGAAGTTACATGACTTGCCCAAGGTCATGCAGTGAATCAATGGCAGATTAGTAATAGAATCTAGGTTTCTGGATTCCCAGTCCTATGTCCTATCCACTGGACTGTGCTTTCTTCATTTTATGTCATAATTTAGGGAAGCACTCAAGAACATCCTTAACTTTAAGCTTGTGCTTAAGGCCCATTGAGTTCAGTAGAACTTATGCACCTCTTCCCAATGGGATATTTTCCTGAACTGGGGTATTAATGATGCATTAAAACAAATGTGTAGCTTTTTTCCACATCAACACCATTGTTACTTCATTTGTAGAAAAACATAGGTATATCTTACACTCTCTCCATACGCTTAAGAGGAAGTGCATAATGAAGCTTCTCTTCCTGATGCATGAAGAGTTAGGAATTTGTTGCTCTTCATAGATGTTTCTAATAATTCACCAACAGACCTGTGTTCCTTGAGCTGCAGGTTTTCAACAACATTCCCAAGCTATGTAGAGTTATTTTGAATGATTATTAGCTTTTCATTGTTTTCTTTTGAATTCCTGAATGGAGGATACAGAGAGAAATATTCCAGAGACTTTTTTAAAAAAGAAACTGCAATCACTTGATTACCTTTTCTATTCATTCCCTCTGATTCTATCTTATTCTCTTCTATTCTATCCCTCTGATTCTATTCATTCCCTCCCTCAGAGACAGGTCTTCTGTCTTCCAAAAGAGGAAGATGAGAGCTAGATTCTACCGAGGTAACACTAGTTTTCCTCGGATGCCTTCTGTGCTACCACATCATGCTTTGCTACATCTCTTCTTTGCAAAACACTAATTTAAATAAGTGGCTTTAGATTCAGACAAGACAGAAGCTAGTTCAAGCACTCCTCGATTAGATGAAGCTCTTCAATGGGTCACTAGTAAAAGCCTCAAGGATTCCTAATATCTGAAGAAATTACTCAACCATATATTGTCAAGAGACTCTTAATGGAGCTTCAGATCATTCTTTTTCAACTCACACTCCACTGAAAACCTCTAACCTCTTCAATTCACCGTTGCAAAGAAATTCATCCCCAACATCGGCGGTGGTGTTCTTCACCAGACAATTAAGCTCTACTAGTGCAGGTGCACCTTCTCTTGGGAAGAAGACTCTACTTCGAACAGGTAGACTCTTGAGTCTCAGACAAGGCATACATCTTGATTCTCAAGATCCACCTCCTTTAATTTTTTTTCTTCTCCACTCCCTGAAGACCATTTTAAAAAGACAAATGTTTCTAAAAGTGTGTAGCTAATTCTATTGGAACAATAATCCTGGGTCCAGAAAAGAGATGCTTTGTTTTCTACTTTGGATTCTTCGCATCAGTAAAAAGACGTTTGTCCAATTCTGGACATCTCTCTTCAACCTCTGTGCACACCATTTAATTTAAGGGTGGAGACTAACTCTTTTGATCGAAGATATAGCCCTTAATTACTTTAATTGCATCTCCCCTCGCACCCCCCAGATGTATTGCATAATCCTTAAGGAGATTTATATTCCTATTCCAATGTGTCTGTGCCGCCAACAATTCCTATGCTTCGCAATCAGAAATGACCCTTGTGCCTTTCAGCCAGTCAGCTACTCCTCAGGTGTTTTAAAAAGTTGATGGTTCTAGTAGCCAGCTTGAGACAAGCACATCTGTACTTGTTACCACCTCCTGATGAAGGTGCTATTAAATGAGGTGGTGGTTTGACTTCTCTCCACAGTTGTGAAACCATCCTGTTCCTGGCATATTATGGATTCAAAGTGAAGCATCAGAAGAACTTTTTGACCCATCTCAGGAATTCTTAAATCTGGGAACTCTGATAACAACCTAGGTCTTGTGCTAGTGCTTTAGTAGAAATTCAACAAAATGTATGCCCTTCACAATTTGGAGCTAGTTGCATGTTGGTGGTTTGTGGAAGTGATTTTCTGGGCAATGCTCCACCTCTTTCCCCTTCAAAACTTTTGAATCAGGCACTGGTGGTAACAGACTTAAAGTATGTGTTCTTATTGAAAATCCTTCTAAATGTTAATGTCTCTTCAGTGGTAGCCTTTCATCTCTTTAAGGACAAACGTTAGCCCATACAAAACACTGTCGCTCACTATCCAATTGGAAAGTAATCTCAGTAATTTAGTAATCATGTAAACTTGCCTAGCACATGGCAAGTGGCCACATGATCAGATTCCTTACCTGAAACACCTGGCTTTTCTTCAGAGCTATGTACTTCTATGGCAGCATTCAGGCTGACTTGAAAGCTAGATGCAGGAAAGGAGGAGCAAGACGAGCACATCATTAATCAGATTGCATGTAAAGTGATGGCGTATGGAAATGGACTGCTTGCAACCAAGTCCCATCAAAAGATAACCAAATTCTGCTCTTGGCCATGGCACCCATAGGCATGAAGTGGGTGCCCAATTGTTCCTTGTGTGAGCTTCTAGGGTCTGCTGCTCCCCTCCCAGCCAGTGTAGCCAAAAAGATCAGCCAGGGTGGGGATTCAGAAATTTTGATCCTCTCTTACCGATGTGGGTGCCCTTTCCCAGATTGACTGCTATGTGGACCATTGACTGATCTTCATGATCTCTGTATATAAAGAGCAGTCTTTACTACTTTATTGACTATACAAATGAATAAAAACTGAGAGATTTGAATAGATGGAATTATTATTCATCTGCTAATAAGTAATTTTCCTTTCCCTAGACAAGGGAAATTGAGATAATGTATGAACATACGTTTGTTGCAGAAAATTTCACTCTTACAAGAGTAACCAGTCTGGATTTTCATTACTTGGATAACAATAGAAGATAGAATTCCTAGTTAATCCGACTTTTCTTTTTGGATTAAACACATGGCTGAGTACTTGCCTCTTTAGTGCTTTTTGCTCTTTAGAGAGCAGTGATTCCAGAGAAAAAAATGAGTCACTGATTTAATCAGCTGTACTGCAGCCAGTTATATAGTACATCCTTGCCACCACGAATGAACCCCTGGGGATACAAGCCATTTCTTCGGTATAGCCAGGGTTTTGTTATAATGGGGAAGATGGAAGGGAGACAGCACAGCCCCTCGTTTAACTGTACAAGCGAGCACTCTGTGTTCTAGAGACGGGGCTGCGCTGGGCCAGCAGTCCCAGCAACTCACTGTTCAGGATGTTGCTTGAGACTGCTCTGACACTGCTTCTCACAAATCTCACAAGATCTGGACAGTAGATACAGGGAAATATGTTTCTATAAATATCCTCAGGCATGATCTACAATTTAGCCTCAATTTTTTCCTCATGGTAATTGGGGTTGCAGCCTGGGCTGGGCTGCCCAGGGCCTCTGGGCCCCCGTAAGGTGTACCCTTTTCCCCTTCATGTAGGGGCCCTGACTGTCAGCCATGCTGCCTGGCAGTCCCAGGGCTGGGAGTGAGATCCAGTACCACGTTTGCTATAGCCAAAGGTTTGCTATTGCAAAGGATATTATAACAAAGGTCTATTGTATTACGCTTTTCAACTGAGGTCAGGTGTACACTACACACTTACATTGGTCTAACTGCATCATTCGGGTGTAAAATTCCACAGCCTTGAGTAATGCAATGCTACCGACCTAACCCCTGGTGTAAACAGCACTATATCAGTGGGACAGTTTTTCCCTGTCAGCATAGTTACTGCCTTTCATGGAGATGGATTAACTACTCTGACAGGAGAATCTCTCTTGTCAGCCTAGTAGCATTGTCACTAAAGTGCTACAGTGGCGCAGATGCAGCGTTGCAGCTGCACTGCTGCCACTTTTTAAGTGTAGACCTGCCCTGAGTGCCAGATGACACATTCTATGGATTAACTGCTTTTCATTGAAACCTTCGGTCCTTTTCACTTCAGTTATTTCATATATTTAATTATAACTTATCAGAAGATAACTATTGCTAAAGATATCCACACAAATGAATTTTTAACTTTTTGTAGTGTGTTTAGCTCCTTCATCTAGATTCTGACTACGTTAAAGAAAAGTTCTGAATCATTTGGGTGAGCCAATGCAGGAGGGATTATAGTTGGGTGTTGGTTACTCTCTGCCCCTTCTCACTCCTCCTTACCTTAAGATTTCACTGCACTAGAAAACTGAACCTTTGTTGAAAGTAGCTTAATGCTATGGGTTTGATTTAACTGGTATTGAAAACAATTAAAATGCCAGTGTAGAGCAGATAAAGGGTTTTTGATACGATTCAAGAAATCTCATCATTCTTTCTAAAATGGTGTTGAAAACAGTATTGAAATGGTACATAAACAATTTTTGCTACCAGTTCAGGAGGACCTCTTGCTTAAAACCATTTTCTGCAGTGGTTTCATTTCGTAATGTAGATTATGCTGTGGATTCTCCAGACAACTTGGCTTATTTCAAGGCTGAATCAGCTTCCCTACTCCAGTGTTGGAAGATTTCCACATGACAAGCATGTATTGACATTGACAAATTGTGATCTTTTTCTACAAAGAGATATTGGAGTACCCTAGTGCCTTTTTAGAATGAGGATTTAGTGCTATTTTGAGTTGGAATCATATGTTTTGATGCAGCATAGTCGGATATTCCCTAATTTGGCCTTGCATTGCTTTAGGTAAGTGTGCTAATGTGAGTAAAGCTGATCAAATGGAATCCTCCGTTTTTTATTTTAACTCAGTTTGGGGATATTCAGTGAGGCCAGTACTTCAATGCAACAGGGCTGTTCTAGTTTCAAGTTTTGATGCACAAGATGCTTACTGTTTTGAGTCATCTCAAACCTTCACAGACCAGTTATAGGAATCAAGTTTATATCAATGATTCTCAAGTTTTCCTCACTTTTCAGATAAATATGTACATTAATGATTTATTGAACTTTAGGAAGCTTGCTGCTGTTCTGGAGAATGTAACCCTTTTTAAAGGATATTCTTCATGATATTTCATCAATTCATGTTTTGCTTTTGGCTTTTACCAAGCTCTGTGATGGATATTTCCTGTTCTTTGAGAAGTGTGAGGCAGATCACACCTTCCAGTTGGTGTGAAGGTTAGGATCACTCCTCTTAGAACCATCTCAAAATTCTGTCTCCATATAGCACAAATAACAGCATGCAGTCCTCATTTGATACACAGCTTTTTCCACTAATTTTGCGGATAATTAATTTCTTCTCCAGATCTAGAGCTTTTCTTCAGTTTGCCTTTGTCACTTCTCCCCCCAAATTTAATTTATTTTTAATTTGAACTGATAGCTTTTGAGGTGAAATTACGTTGTTCCTTGCTCTCTCTGCTCAAGCATCACGACAATGTATCTAGCAAAGATGGTGAACAGAACCACTAAACCTGCTCAGGCAGAAGACTCCCCTGGTACCTGGGAACAGACTAGATCCCAATACAGACACCCTTCAGGGGTCCAGCCCTAGTCTTCCAGTCGGTATGCAGGCCAGGACTCTGTCAAGTACAAGAGTGGGCAGAAGCCAAGAAAGCTCTCACATTTCCTGTACCCTCAACTAAAGTAATCATGGCATGCCCAGACAGCACTTAATTCAGTAGCTGAGCTTAACTGCCCTCCCATTGCAATTGGGAACAAGTACTATGAGACAGCTGATAAGCATTATGACCTCATCACTCCATTCATTCAGCATACCTCAACCTCACTCCTCCAGCTGGCAAGCAGTTAAGTGTTTCACCTTCTTACTGACTGGTCTCTCTTTCTTTGGCTCCCAGCAAATGTCCCCCAGGATATGTGGCTTAATGTCACTGGAGTGGTAAAGATAAACTATGTTCCTTCCCACTTCCAAATTATCCATGAGACAGTTATCCTCTGTAGAGCCTTCATAAATATGATAACCCTCCCAGTGGGCCTCAGTTCAATCTCCTTAAAACATAGGGGATTGGCAGTTCTCTTGAGGACTCTGTAATGGAGACTGTCATCCTCAGGCCCTGTGAAAACTGTTTAAGCAAAAGAAACTCCTGGTATCAGTCAGTCTCCTTCCTTCTCCTGTACCTGCCCCAAAGGCAAAAAGCCCAATGGTATTCTGAGCTGGAATTCCCAGTTCAGCCTTGACCTATCTGCACTAATAGGCACTTGTACTGCAGAGGAAAAAAATGAAAAAAGATAAAGAACTTCATCACCTATATCATTCTCTCCCTAGCCCTGACTATCAGACTTGCACAGTGAAGTGAAAGAAATCAAAATCAAGAGAAATTCAGGGTGTTTTCATCTTCCTCTGACTTTTCAATAGAAAAAGAGGAAACCAGATAAAGCAGAGGAAATGACACAGAAGAGACTTTTGCTTTCCCAGCTTTTCAAAACCCTGGACACTGAGTATGACAAGAAAGTAATCTGCAAATACTTTGCACACTTAAAAAAAAAAAAAAAAAGGGGTGGGGTGGGGTGGGGGGAATAGATTTATAGACTACAAGGTCAGAAGGGACCATTATGATCATGTAGTCTGACCTCCTGCGCGATTCAGGTCACAGAACTTCACCCACCCACTCCTGTAATAGACCTCTAACCTATGACTGAGTTATTGAAGTCCTCTAGTAATGATTTAAAGACTTCAAGGTGCAGAGAATCCACCAGCAAGTGACTTGTGCCCCATGCTACAGAGGATGGTGAAAAACTCCCAGGTTCTATGCCAATCTGCCCTGGGGAAAAATTCCTTCCTGATCCCAGATATGGTGATCAGTTAAACCCTGAGCATGTGGGCAAGACTAATCAGCCAAACAAATGAAGCAAAACAGATTGCAGGTGAATCTTGAAGCTTCAGCTTCTGCCTGAAGGCAAAGATTGTAACTTTGACCAAAGATGATGCACTGCCTTCTCTTGTTGAAGACTTATGATTCCCCCATCAGCGAGAGTTTCTTCCTAAGAATACTGCTAGTGGAGGAAGTGAATAATGATCTCCAAGGTGGAGCAACAAAACTCTTGTAAGCCTTGAGCTCCTTAGCTCAGTACTCTGGCTCTTCAGAGCCACTCAGGATAAGGACGGCACTCCACAAAGTCTTCCTAAAATTACATTTGTCTTGGTGCCACTGGATTAATTTAAACACATGGAATCAAAATTCCCAATACTGCATCAGGAAAGGGGATTCCAAAAAGATACTGAAGGTCAGATTCCTTTCTCGACTTTAGCAAAGCTATACTGATTTATGGAAGATGAGAATCTGGCCTAGAAAGAGTATGCAGCACTGTTCCCAATCTTGGAGCTTACAGAAAGGACATTAAAATTAGAACTATGTTGATGTACACAAAATAAGTATATGGAAAAATAGATAGTTGTACAAGAACTAGTAGAAATGCAAGCCACCCAGGATAAAACTCTTATGAAGGTGACTTTGTTGCAATACAATACAGGGAAAGAAACATCTGATGGAATCACTGTGAGACCTGATATAGAAACACTAAATATACGTGAACAGTAATAGCACAAACTCCTTTAAATGAAAAGAAACTGATACAAAGGAACAAGAGAAAATTAAAGATCACTGTCATGAATGCCACTAAAAACAAAGAATTCCAAATTTCCTACTACATCTAAAATAGCAAAAAACCTCAAATGGTCAAAGAATTCATTGCCTTGCTGGAAACAGCTTACAGAATTTAAGGGCACCCAAAAAAGTGAAGAGCACTTCAACATTTGGATGTAATTGTCATTAAACATCACCCCCTTCTTAAAAACAAAACAAACTACACTCCCAGATTGAGTTAACCATGGAACAGTAGGTAAAATAAAAATTGCAGAAATTAAACCAAAAAAAGTTGTCCATAATTATGTAAAAATACTTAGAAAGGAATGAGACAGAAGCATACAGTGCTGTCCATATTGGCACTTAAGTTTGTGTAACTTACATTTCTTCCTATTTAAAAAAAAAAAATTCTTACTATTTTATTTCGACTTCCACAACTCTACAGTTTTAGTATGGTGTAAATTTTGTTCTTCTGTTTCCCTCCCTTTCCAGTGGGGAAGCTAATCTTTCACCCTTACACCCAGCTCTCCTGGGTTTAAGAAGTGCATGTCGTGTGGGGCCGCCTTTCCAATAACAGATGGCCATGCACAGTGTATTCGTTGCCTGGGAGAGGAACACATTTCCCAGAAGTGCTCCCACTGCTTTGACTTAAAACCAAGGGCAAGGAAGGAGAGGGACATTAGACTTAAACTTATCCTAATGGAAAAGTCCCTTTGATCAGCATTGGACCTGGGTTTTTACTCCTTCTTGGAGAAACCCTCATGGTCAGCAAGATCGTCTGCCGAACTTCACTCTCCAGTCCTGAGTAAGAGAAAAATATCCTCAGCCCAGTCAGAGGATAAGAAAAGAGCAGCCCCCCCCCTTAGCTTCTGAGGTGCAAACTTCAAGAATGCCATCCCCAGCTAGATGCATGGCATCAATGGCTTCTGACAAGGGGCATAGCTTCACAATGAGATTGAGTTCCTCAGTCTCTAAGAAAGGTCTAAAGAGCAGACCAACAACTATTGGCAACACTCTCTATTTGTGGTGACCCAAGTGAGCCCTCTACCTCATCCGTGGGTCCAAGATCCTTTGCAGCTCCGAAGAAGCCAGTAGCACTGATATCTGCCTTGAGAGAGCCACCGGCACCGACTAAGTCATTGGCATCTGCGAAAACGTTAGCACCACTGATGTCCTTACCGCCAAAGCCACCGATACTGGTGACTGACCACGCCACCAACTAAACAGCAGCTCTGAAAAAATCACAGGTGCCATCTTCTGCTCCTTCAAAAATGTACACCCCCCACCATGTATTATGTTGGCACTGTTGATGCCTATATACCACAGGAGTTCAGACCTAATAGTATCTGATACTCCAGAGTCTCCTCTCCTCAAATGAGACTTATCCCCAGTCTCATCACCTGAATCAAGCCGTGCTTAACTCTCCATGACATGAACGGCTCTCCTTTCCCTAGTGTTGCAGAGGAAGAGAAGGCATATGCCAAATCTATTGTCCCATCAACATCTGGGCAAAGAGCACTAGCCTTCCAAGCTTATCCTTGAGCATCTCAGGGAATCCAGTCCTGGCAGGGACCCCCTTGGATGCAACCTCACATTCCTCTTCCATCCAACTGAGTGTACTGGGACCCTTGAGCCATATATAGGTCTCAATTTGGTAATCTTTCAACACAACAGATATAATGCCCTCCATCCAGCCCATCCTCATTGTTCTCCTGAGCCTGAGACACACAACCAACACAAGGAAGAACATGTGGAGGAGTGTGAGGATGAACAGGAAGAAGAGGTACTGCTGGCTCTACACATTTCATCCTTCTCACTGGATGAGGCCATCATGCTACCACCTGCCACAGTGGCCGATTGACTTTAGATGTTTTCAGGACCTGTTCTGCAGAGCGGCAGACATGCTACATGTCCAACTAGAGGAGGTCAAGGAACAGCAACATGAGCTTATTGACATCCTCCATACCACCTCTACAGCAAAAGGCACACTGCCAATCAATGGGACACTACTCAGACCAGCCAATCTCTTATGGCAGACCTCAGCCTTGCTCCCTCCCACATGCAAACATGTGGATAGTAAATATTATATGCCAGCAAAAAACATGTTTTTGTTTTCACAGCCTATTCTGAATTCCCTCATTCTCAATGCTATACAGGAAAAGAATCACCAATACCAATTTGCCCATATCAAACAGGATTGGAAAATACTAGACCTTTCTGGGAGAAAATCTTACTTGTCCACCACCCTCTAATTTAGAATTTCCAACTATGTGGCCCTCCATGGCTAAATATAACTATATGAATTATTCTAAGTTGGATGAGTTTTTTATGTCCAGGACTTCCCAGAGGCCAAAAAAGAAATATTTTTGTCCCTAATAGTGGAAGGCCATCTAATAGTCTGCATGGTTCTTCAAGCTCTCCCTGGATTCAGCGTACATGGCAAACTGATCCATTGCTGCTGCAGTAATAATGCGGCTGGCATCCCGTTTACACCTTTCAGGATTACCCAAGGAGGTGCAAATCACTGTTGAAGACCTATCATTTGAAGGACAAACTTTTCTCAGCACATACCAACAATTCATTATACTTCTTAAGACTTCAGAGCTACACTAAAATCTCTGGGTATATGCACCCCACAACCAAAGAGATCAGGGAAATATCAGCTTCCCCCATGATCCTGACCTCAACCCTACTATCCACAGTGGCAGTTTGACAATCAACGCCACCGTCAACATTCCTCCAGTAATTGCAGACAGCTTGCTGTGCAAGAGGCAATGTCTCATACACCTTCTACCAAACAACAATTTTGAAGGTGTGGTCGAGGGCCTGAGAATTTTCCCTCTGTTCCAGTTCTCCCCTCCATCTGTAACATCACTAACAGACAGAGTGGACTGATGTTAAATAATTTAAATAATTAAATCATTGATCTAAATTGCCAAGAGAAAATCATTGATTTAAAGCAAGTTTCCCACTGATTTCACATATTTCTTAAACATTGGTGCAATTCTCATCAATAAAACATGTTAATTTACTGCTCAATACAGCATTTTACAACATCTAGGAGCGTGTAGTTTGTGTAATTTTTTTAGATCAATAAAAATCAAGTTATTTAGGAAATAGTACATAATACTCATTACCTGTGTCAATCTGCAGACGCAGCAGCAGTGCATTAGGAATGGTAAGAACTAAATCACACATACAAACACAATAGCACTTATATTTTATTGAACTAAATCTTAAATGTTTCACAATTGCAGCAGTCTCCTGAGTTGCTGGCTGACGGCTTAAACTTTTTTAAATTTTCAAATCTTATTAACTCTAACAGACAAGTCATCATAACACTTAGTATACGCTGTCCTTAAAACTTGCACAACTAGCTCTCGTCTTCCCCGCTCCTACTGTCTTTTTTTATTCAGAGACTGAAACAGAAATATGAGTTTTCCTGCTTTTTCAACTCCGTCGATTTCTTAGCTTTGAGTGAATAATATCAAATGATGAAAATATTCTCTGTGCCTGCAGAGGAAGCTACTGCTGTGAAAAGTTGACTTAGCAACTGAAGGAACTCTGTTTCAAGGTGCTTGGCTAATGATTTCCATTAATTCAGGGGAGTGACTTTGTTCAAAACACCATCAGTAAACATGTACTGTTTAAATGGTTCTGCTCCAGCCCTGAAATTAATTATGACTGGCGTAACTGAGGAGTGATCCATGCCATGGCAGATTCATCTTTTTCAGAAGTTAGGCATCTACCTTTATATCTGGGGTTGAGAATGTTCACAAGAAAATGAGGTAGAGCTAACACACCATCCATTCGCTTCTGTCTGCATTTTAACTTTCTGATGAGGTATTTCTGTCGTGTCTCTTGAAGTGCCTTCCAAATTTTGACAGCATCAGCAATGCAGTTTCTCTGAAGTTTGTTTAAGGCTATGGATATAGGCTTCAGTATACTGAACATATCCTCTTTAATCCAGTGTTAGATACTTTTGGATGAGGTACTGCCATCTATTTTATCACGGTTTTTGTCATGAAGTTTTATGAGAATAGACCAGTTCTTAATAAATTGTTCAAAACAATCAACCACCGAATTCTATCGAACATGTTGGGGGAGAATTTGTTTGAATCCTCCTGCTCTCTTCAGTAAAGCTGAAGCAAATGGTTGTTTATGGAAGTATTTTGAGACTTCAACATTTTCTTTTATTCCTGGAGAAGACATGCTTAAGTCTTTGGCTAAAAGATGCTTTAAATGGGCACTGCAGCCATATGTTAAGGAGTATCCTTCTGTTTCTTCTTCTAAGTATCTTCTCATCTTTGCCATATTTGAAGCATTCTGTGACAAAACTGCACACGTAACAGTTTGAATTTTTGTTCAGTTTATTACAGATTTCACTGCCACTCTTAAATATTCTGTTGTGTGGGCATTTCCCGGTGTATCTATTGTTTCTGAAAGATAGGCAGCCCCATCTTCTGTTGTCATACAAGCACATATTACTGGATCATTGTGTACATTGCTCCACCCATCAAGGCTTAAACTGGCAAATTTCCCCTCAGTATCTCTTGCGCACTGTTCAAGTTTGTTCTCATACACTGTATCTGGCAATCTTCCACCAATGCCTGCTCTACGAGGTGGAGTGCAGCCTGGTCGTAAGGACTCAGCCACATCAATGAAGTGTTTATTGTTAACAATGTGAAAAGGAGAATTTGTGGCATAAATGAACTGAGCAATGTTTTCATTTATGGTGTCTTGTTGGTATTTGCTGGTCATTACTACAGATCCATCCATGGTGGTGATTTTACTGGATGATTGAAATCTTTTGCTTGCTACCGATACTTTGTTGTCTGAAATATGATTTACTTGCAGGGCAGCTGCTAAAAATACAAAGACATGACTCTGAAGTTGTTGCAGAGTCACAGTCAGTCTCAAGCTTAAACAGAATCCTGAAGCACAATTAAAAAATGATTTTGAATATTTGTTCTCACTGTATTATTCAGTTAACCATTTACATTTTTTCCAGTAAGGATGCAGATCTGACTCCAAATAGCCAAAAAAAGCTAAGACTGATGGTACTTAGACTGCCCTTAATTTTGGAGTAAGCTCCATAGAATTCACTGACACTTCTGTCACACCCTACACTTGATAAACCAGTATAGGGTGGGGTTCCTTTGGTAAAGCTGAGTTATGCTGAAGTAAAATAGGGAATAGGTTTATGGCATCACCGTTATGGTCTGTGTCCATGATGTTTCAAAATAAGGGTCATGTATTACGTAATATAAAATAAGAAAATGACACCCGGTGGCAGCTGGCATCTCTAGAATTCTCTTACTGCAGCTTTCTGTACCATATACTTGGGTGATAGATTCTAAACCTAGTTAACTAATTAAACAAGCCATAAGGATTAGCTAAGCTAAACTTTTATTTTCTAGCAACGTTCAACATAGCAAACAGCTTGGGAATTTACTTGTTAAATCACACTTATACTAAAAGGCATAGCTAGAGTCTTGAAGAATGATGCATTGCAAAGTGAATTATTTAAGTTATTAACCAGTTGATCCACATTGTTCTTCAGACACATCCACATCGTTTTCTCCCAATAAGGAGTTTTCATTATGATGTTTCATTCTTGCAACTAGGCCCTGCATCTCCTTCTTGCACTGCTTACGCTTTGACATGTTTTTCCTTTTTTACCCTGGGAAGGAATTTCTTCAAAATATTTCCAGATAGGGTCTCTCTTATGCCCAGAAGCCATCATAGTTTTTCTGTGTCAAAAGTGGGGGGGAATATAGGAAGCTGTGTGCGTACTAAATGTCTTCCCTTTTTCTTTCCAGTCTACTCCTGTTCTTTTCTACGGTCTCAGTCCTTTGTCGTCTCTTTCTTAAAGACAGTGTCTTAACTAACTCCTCTGCCTTGCTTGCCCCAGCTCCAGCACCACATAAGCACAGAACAACAACAATCCTATCAAACCTGTCTTTTTTTGCATATGTGACTTTGGTCTGCTGAGAAACAGAAACCAAAAGCCCAGAACTTTCAAGAAGCCAAGAGCTGGTAGTTAGGCTGGACAGACTAGAGCTGTTAATTAATTTTTATGAGATTGTAAGTGTAGGTTTAGCATGTTTGTGATGAGATTTAATTGTAACTGTTTTTTAAATGAGAAATTCAGTATTTTATTGATTTTTAAAAAAAATTATTTTAATAAAAACCAAGTTTGTTTGTTGGTTGTTGGTGGTTGGTTGTTTAAATCGTTGGTTTTTGTCCACTCTGCTAACAGATCAACAGTTTGGCAACTAACTAGCTCCATGCCTACCATCTTGGATGCTCATCATTTTTGGACAAATGAGTCCTGAAGACTGTCAAGGAAGGATATTCCATCTCCTTCCTAATTATGCCATCCCGCCACCCCCTTTCCCTGTCTCTCTTAAGGGACCCTTCTCACAACTCTATATCCTAAGAGAGGAAGTGAACCATCTTCTGCAACTAGGAGCGAAAGAGCCGGTCCCTGTACAACACGAAGGGTGAGGCTTTTACTCCCACTATGTCATGGTTCATAAAAAAATCCAGCATTTGGCATACCATTCTGGACCTCTAAACAAGTTGTCAAACTACAACGATTCAAGATGATCACCCTTTCCACCATCATTTCAGCAGTGAAACAGAGAGATTGGTTCTTGACTCTCAACCTACAGAATGTGTACTTCCATATTGCCGTGCATCCTGCTTACTGTCACTTTGTATAATTTGCCGTAGGCAACAATCACTGCCAATACAAATTAATGCTTTTTGGCCTATTGTCAGTGCCATGAGTTTTTTCCAACATATTGGAAGTGGTCATGGCCTACCTAAGAAGGGAAAGAATCATTTTTCTGTACGTGGACGATTGCTTCCTCAAAGCCCCATCTGAGGCCAAAGTGCTCCAGGCGTTTGAGGCAACAATGAACGTTTTAAAAAAGGTAAGTCTCCTCCTCAATCTTGAAAAACTCACCTTGTCTGGTGCAAAACCTGAATTTTGTTGGTGCTCAACTTGATGCCATGCAAGCAAGAGCATTGCTGTCGCAGCACATGTTCATAGTCATAACAGACTTGATATCCAACACTCAAGTGTGCCCCCAGATCTCAACATGCATATGTCTTCAATTCTGAGGACATATGGCAGCAGCCACTTTTATGGTCAAACAGGCAAGACTACATATGCGATGTCTCCAGGGCTGGCTCAGCACTGTGTACCTCCCTCACAAGCACAGCATGCAGAAACTCTTGTCCCTGCTGAGCCAGGTCAAGGACTCCCTGCTTTGGTGAATACATCCCGAAGTTTGTGTTGGGATCTCCTTTCTCCAGTCTTCACCTACCATGATTTTAACCACCGATGCCTACCTCATTGGCTGGGCAGTATACTTACTTGAACACAAGATCCAGACCAGATGGACGACCATCGAGTCCACCGTACACATCAGCCTCTTAGAATTGAGAGCAGTCTGCAACACTTGCTGACACTTGGTGGTCTGCTAGGCTACTACAGGGGGTATCCGGAAAAGAAAAATAACATCCTCACCAAGGAAATGTACAATTTCAAAAAATGTAGTAGCATCTGGTGGTTCATGAAATGTTTTAGAGGTTGAAAAGGGGTCCACACTCGAAGGTTGGAAACCTCTGTGCAAGGCTATGTGAGTTGCAACAGACAACCTGGCCTGCATGTACTATATTGACAGACAGGGAGGAGCGAGATCCCATTCTCTACATTCAGAGGTGATAACATTATGGAATTTCTGTATCCAATACAATGTCTTGATTTTTGGCTGCATACCTCCATGGATGCCAGAACACCACCATGGACATATTGAGCAGGACCTTTTTATTCATGAACATGAATGGGAGCGAAACATGTGCACTCTGACCCATCCTGCCATAGACCTTTTCGCCATTCCAGGGAACACCTGTTGCCCCAGTTTTGCTCGAGAGTGGAACTGGGACACGGATCACTAGGGGATGTTTCTCATGACCTGGAATGGACCACATCTGTATGCCTTCCTCCCTTTTTCTCCTCCTGTTCCAAGTCTTACGCAAGATACAGGAAGACTGATCTCCGATTATACTAACAGTCCCAATATGGCCACGACAAATTTAGTACATTCACCTGCTTTGTATGACGCTATACCAGCCAATCAGTCTTGCCCTGCATTCTGGCTTCTTTCACAGGATACTGCGTGCATTCATTTCCCCAATCCACAAACATTCCATCTGAAAGTGTGGCTCCTCTTGGTTCAGAGGTCTGGAAATCGCCTGTTCTGACTCGGTAAAGCACATTATTACATAGCAGATATGAATGACATCAGGAGACACACTTATGCACATAAATGGAATAGATTCCTACAGTGGTGTGACTCAAAACCTATTGTTGAAAATTATCCATTCAGTTGCAACTCATATTGAACTACCTCCTTCAACTCAAACAATGTGGACTAGCCAATAGCTCAGTTAGGATACACCTAGCTGTTCTTACTATATTTCACTACACTATCAAGGGACACTCGCTCCGTCTGTTTTATTAAGGACATTCAAAATCTATATCCACAGATACAAATGCCCACCCTGACCTGGGACTCTAGCTTAATCTTACGTTCTTTGACTAGACCCCCCTTGGAACCAATGGCAACATGCTTACACCTACATCCAGCAGTGAAAAAAGCCTTTCTCATTGCCATCACTTTGGCTCGATCAGTAGGAAAAATCTTAGCACTTACGACATGCCCACCATATATGCTGTTTCATAAGGGCAAAGTGGTGCTTCGCCCACATACAGCGTTTCTACCGAAAGTCATAACACCTTTTTATTTAAACCAACCCATACACTTCCCTTCCTTTTTCCCCAAAGCATATGCTAGTCAACAGGATGAAGCTCTTCACACTCTAGATGTGAGGCATTCATCATCATTCTATTTGAATAGAACTAGGCCATTCTGAAAATCACCATGATTGTTCATATCCACCACCAAAAGGTCTAGGGTTGATGCTATGTTGAAACAACACTACTTTATATGTATTTCACAGTGCATATGCCTAGCGTATGAACTCCATAAGTAACCTCCTACCTTAATAAGGATACACTGCACACAAACACTCAACCTCTATTACATTTCTTAATAATGTTCCAATCATAGACACATGCAAGGCTGCCACACAGGTGTCCTCATATACTTTCTGCCAACATTAGGCAATCATGCAGGATTCCATACAGTCCTAACCTAACCTCAACCATATACAAGATGCTCTGAAGCACCAACCTTCCAGCTAGGAGACACTGCTTTGTAGTCACCAACGATGAAGCACTTATGGGGACATCACTCAAAAAAGAGGGGGTTAGTCACCTTGTGCAGTAACAGGTTCTTCGAGATGTCTTCCCCCATTTCCCCATGGGTGCTATACTACCCACTCTCCTTCCCTCTGCTTTGGAGCATAACATGCAGCAGAGAAGGAACCGAGGGCAGTTGGCTTGCACAGTGCTATCTATGCTTCCCATGCACTGTGTGAAGGAGGGGTGGTGTGCATGTGCAGTCTGACAGGCACTGCTATTGAAGATCTCAAATTTTAGAAGGAAAGGCGTTGCTGCACCTACAGTGGAGCACCCATGAGGAGACTCCTCTTGAAGAATCTCGGTTACTGCACAAGGTGAGTAATTCTCTCTGCTCAAGGGGTGCCTTATTCACACCCCTGAATGGCATAAGTTATACTGGCATAAGTGGTTATGCTGAGGCTATGCTACCACTTATATCGGTATAATTTAGTCTTCTCCTGCCAATATAGCTGCCACTGCTCATTGGGGGAGGATTGATTAAGGCAACGAGAGATCTGTCACATCGGCTTAGGGCCACTATGCTAGAGAGCTTACGGTGGCACAGCTGCATCAGTAGAGAGCTTACAAGGGCGCTGCTGTAATGTAGCCATAGCCTTAAATAGGGCTTCCTTTACCCTTGCCTATACCATGAATTGGACATTTTATGCTTTAAGGTTTTTTATCTGGGGTCACCAAATTATAATTTGTACTATCACTAATTGCAATGAAGCAGTTAATAATACATTCAGTAATTAAGAGTGTTGCTGTTGATTTCAGTGGATCCAGGATTAATCCTTAAATGTTTAACAATTAAATAAAACAACAAAAACCCTACATAAATAGTTGCTACTTTCAAACTCTGTCCAGGTATACGAAACCTTTTTTGTGGTAGCAAAAACTAGGGTCGGGGTACCACTTCCATTATAAACCCTTGTTTTCACTCATGCTTTCTCAAATGCTTTTTTCCTTCTCCTCTTTATCTGAAACTTTCTATGCTGACCCATAGGCCAAAGGAGACTTGTTAAATTTGAGGGGGGAAAATGGTGTTAGAATGGGGGCAAATATTTTTTTATTTATTTATTAAATTATTTTTAAAATGTTATTTTTATTTTTTTGTTTTTGCATGCATAGGCAAAAGGGCTGAACTGTGCAATACTTCCAAAGGGACTGTTTCTCACTGAAGAATAGAAGTCATAAGTTTGAAAAAACAAACATACACCAAACTGAAGTTTTGTGATTTTAAAATTTTGCTTTTATGTGTACAATAAATAATTGTTAAGCTTTATTTGCTTAAATGCTGTGGGTTTCCCTGACTTTTCATTGACACTTCATATTGGCTCAGCTACCATTTTCTTTTCTGTCTATTTTATAAAGGAAATTAAACAAATAAACTGTGGTCACTTACAAAACTAAATCTTGTGTTTGCTGGGACGCAGTCATCTACTTCTTTGCGGTAGAAAAAATAAATGTTTGCTCCTTCTGGGACTCTTAAAAACTACTGTTGTGTGAAGAATTCAACTTGAGAAAACAAAAGCTGAGCTTCTCAAGAGAATGAGTCACATTGATAAAAATACTTTTGGTGGGTCTCCTAAAACAATAACTTCCAAACAAGCTGCTCAGTGTCTCATAATGTATATTGCATAAAGCGTTTCGTTGCTCTACAGTCCTTTTCCTTCAGTTTATTCACCTTATTGGATTGTGAGATACAAAGCAAGATGCCAAGTAGACCTTATTGCTGAGCTCTCAACAATTTTTTTGCACATTTGCAGAAGCAACCATAAAACTAAGTGATGGATAAAATAAAAGTAGCGTTCTTTAGTTAAGTCAAAAGAACATAAGCTAATTTGGCACATATTGCTGAACTTACAAAAAAAATCCACCTTTTTGATCTGTACAGTAATGATACTAATCTGTCAATCAGAATGTGTTCAGCTTCTCGAATTTTAAAAGGGAAAATACTTAAGAGAAGCAAGGTAAAGAAAACACTATCTGAACATGGCCTTGTCATCTGTTGCTGTGTGGGGGGAGGATTGTTCACATTAGATTACTGTCTCTTCAGAAGTCTGTCAGAGCAAGAGCCTAAACTTTGAACAAGTGCCAGTGTCATCCTCGAACTTGTTTTCTGTGTTACATAAATCGTTGTCAGGTCAAACATCAAAAGTGTAATTCAGAGTTCACTTTCAATAACTAGGGGAAATGAGTTTGATTTATTTGCTCACTCCCAAGAGTTGCAGTGAATACAACCAAACCTTTGTAATTATGTCAGTAAATATACCACCATATCTTTATAAAATCTGAGCAGTTCATAGCCCCAGCAAAGTTGGTTCTGTCCAGTAACTAGATGAGAGAGGAAAAAGTCAAACATTCATATTTTTGTGCATATTTATTAAAATAGGGTTTATTTGTCCTTTTACATGATTACACAACATACATGCAATATATATATAATGTACATAACATATGTAAAATAATATATGTCTAAGGTCAGAGGGGGGAAAGTGCTGTTTCTCCCTGTTATAGTGCATTACTTTTTTTAAATGTACAGTACATACTTTCTCCAAATCATGCAGTATAAATGAGAAGGAACACTTTTTCTCTAAGCCGGATTATCAAGAGGCAAGTATTCATGCAGACAAACTTATTGCATTCACTTAACTCCAGATTTGTACATGTAGATAAAGGATTAAGCATGTGCAAAAGTGCATCTGCTGAAAATCTGACTCTCAGCATGTAGATTTTGCATTACTTTACTTACAGTAGGCTTATGTGCTGTGTGTATGTTCAGTGACAGGCAAGAGACAAGTATGTAATAATTGTTGGTGCATTTACCTATACAATTTGGAAGTAAGAAATTTTAAACAGGATTGCTGCATTAGAATTAAATAGTAATGCAGAGCAGCATTTTTCTCCTACAAAATGCTGGTGGTAATGGGGGGGAGGTATTAGGGAAGGAATCATAATTTGATAGTTCTGAAAATTATTTTTTTGGATACTAAGAAATTAGAAATAATAACTTGTTTGAATTTAGAAGTAAATTAATTATTAGGGACTCTATTCGTAGGTTTAAAGGTGAGGAGAGAAACCACCTGTTTTTCTCATGTGACTTGCTGCCATGTTATCCAGGTTGTTTGATGACATGACATTCTGGGTAATTACAAGGCCGGTGGGGCTCTACGGAAGAGGAAGAGCAGCCTGAAACCCACCACATTGCTATTAAGCTATTTCATCCATTTCAAAACACCACCAAAAAATACCCTAAACCCTGAACTCAGCCAAAACCAAATCCTAAAATCAGATTTTGAAAAGTTTGGGATAGTATTTATCTAGTAAATGTTGAGGTTTTTTCTATTTGTCTTATTTGCATCCAACCCAATAGATGAAATTTTATCAAACATACCAAAATAATTTGGAAAAAATGTAACTCTGCCTATTTATTACCTTAGTCCATTATTGTATTTCATTGCTTAAATGAGGGTTTGAGTATCTTGAAATGTATATAACCATGTTTCTTTGTTTTATACAGTGTGCTCCGATGGCACTCAATAAATTATAAATTGTCATCCTCCTATTCCAGGAACTATCAAGTTGTGGGTGGAACAAGAAAGAGAAGTACAGTTCTGCACCAAATGCAGTTGCCTTCACAAGAAGGTTTAATCATGTGAGTTCTTATAATTATGGCAACATGATTGTATGCATCAGTGTTAAAAATCATGCATGTGGAATGTTTAATATATATATATATATATATTAATATAATATATATATATATATATATATATATGTTTAATCTATATATTATTTGTCATTCACTGCTAAATATTTGGCGATTGACATGCCTGTGATATAAATGACTTGCCTAGGTGCAACAGTGTGATTACTTTAGAGTAAGTCAATCTTTCAGTAACTTACCTTTTTTAATGCTGCTTATTTCTATTAAGTTGGTTTGTTAAATAACAGATATTGATTAATAAGATATGGAAAAAGATTAAATGGGGTTTCCCACAGATGGATGTTGTACATTTCCTTTTATAAGGAGGTCTGGGTGAAGGGTTTAATTTTAAAAGGATTCCTTACTCAAGAGAAACATTTTTCGGTTTACATGAATATTTAGTGTCGTCGGTGTGTGTAGTAATAGTTCTTGTCATAAAAATGTGGAGCAGAATTCCGTCAGAATGGTTACATTTTTACTGTGCTTCTCAGAAGACTGTTGAAAATGTGGCTAGGTGGTTATATACTGCGGTTAATCCCAAATTATGAAAGGCAGTGGAAATCTGACCATAGAGAGAAACTGGCTAAAGCGTGTTACAATCCCAAACAGCCTCTCTCGTTGTGCTGAACTGAATTGCCAGTGAGTCTCCTGTTTGACATAATTTGTCAGCCAGAATGCCCTGAAGAGAAGAGCTCTGTGTAGTTCAAAAACGTCTCTCACCAACAGAAGTTGGTCTAGTAAATATTACTTCACCTACCCTGTCTCAGCCACAATGTCTCCATTTGCTCAAGCTTATGAAAATCAACTTGTCTTTATTCAGTTTTTATTTTAAAATGCAACTTCTTAAAATAAGTCCTTGATATTGTGCTAAATAATTTACTGTTGAAATAACTATCTCTGGGCTCTTTGGAACTCCATTATACTTAGTTGTAACATTTTTATAATGACAAATTTTTGTGTATCAGATGCAGTAATTCTCCCCTTTGCTGGAGTCTCTCAGGGATCTTTCCTTGACTGACTGACTGACCTGCTTTTTCCTCGGGTGTGCTCATCCAGTTACAGGGGTTTAACTGTCACTTCTGTGATGATGACTCCGATAGACTTCTTCAATTGAAACCTATTATCCATAGATCTCACCTCTCACTGTGTCTCATCCCTCTTGGATGGCTTAGACTCATAGACTCATAGGTCAGAAGGGACCAATATGATCATCTAGTCTGACCTCCCGCACAAGGCAGGCCACAAAACCCTACCCATACACATTTATAACAACCCCGAACCCATGACTGAGTTATTGAAATCCTCAAAAGTGAGATTTGAAGACCTCAAGCTGCAGGGAATCCACCAGCAAGTGACTCATGCCCCATGCTGCAGGGGAAGGCGAAAAACCTCCGTGGCCCCTGCCAATCCGCCCCGGAGGAAAATTCCTTCCCGACCCCAAATATGGCGATCAGCTAAACCCTGAGCATGTGGGCAAGACTCACCAGCCAGCACCCAAAAAGGAATTCTCTGCAGTAACTCAGTTCCCATCCCATCCAGCATTCCCACAGACCATTGAGCAGACTTATCTGCCGATAATCCAAAATCAATCGCTCAAATTAAACTATCCCATCATAACATCCCCTCCATATACTTATCAAGCTTAGTCTTAAAGCCAGATAAGTCATTTGCCCCCACTACTTCCCTCGGAAGGCTATTCCAGAACTTCACTCCCCTAATGGTTAGAAACCTTCGTCTAATTTCTAGTCTAAATTTCCTAATATCCAATTTGTACCCATTCGTCCTCGTGCCTATATTAGTACTAAACTTAAACAATTCCTCTCCCTCCCTAACGTTAATCCCCCTGATATATTTATATAGAGCAAGCATATCCCCCCGGAGCCTTCTTTTGGCTTGCTGTGTCATCTTAAACTCATTGATGCCAAAGCCACACTTCTAACTTTTCCTCCCTAACCTTCTGTTTTAAAAACCCCCCACTACACTACACTATCATGTAGTCCTGCAAAGTGCAGATCACTTTTCTCTCCCTCTCCTTTACTTCCTACAATGAAGATGTGACCAAATCCTGTGATCTTCACACTATTTAATATATCCTCACTTGGTCATGTGAATGGCTGAATTGCTTGTCCATGCAAGGATTTTGAACATTTAGCTTGCTTCCCCCTAACTCACAGTCCAAAATGCTATTCCCAATATAATCTCATTCTGACAATACCTCCCACATCTTTGAATCCCTCTATTTCTAGTACATTGCTCACCAAGTTGAAATCTTCTTGACCTCACTTTCCAGGTTCTCCATCACTCAGCCTGACCTATATTTCTTGCTATGACTCCTTTTGTATTGCCCCTACTGCCTCAGCTGGATGAACAACTGCACCTACTATGGATTTTCCAGTTGTATGTGGTCATTAAACATCTACTGCTACACAGGACTATGTCTCTGGGTAATATACAGGAAACAGTGGATGAATTTGAAACAATGGGGGTTCTCAAACTGCTGTGGGGCGATAGCACCCATGTCCCTATTCTGGCATCAGCCCATCTTGTCACTGAGTACATCAACAGAAAGGGATGCTTTTCTGTGGTTAGATGTTCTAGTAGTTCACCATGGGTGCTTCACTGATACCTGTGGGATGGTTGGGGAAAAGTGCATGATGCTTGCATCTTTAAGAACACAAGAATTTTCAAAAAGCTGCAAGCAGGGATGTTCTTCTCTTACTAGCAGATTACCATTGAGGATGTTGTAATGCCTGTAGTGATTCTGGGGGACCCAACCTACCCCTTACTCCCTTGGCTCATGAAGCCTTAAGCTGGCCACCTGGCTAGCACCAAAGAAAGATCCAGCTTCCTGCTCAGCAGAGTCAGAATGACTACTGAATACGCTTCTGGTAGATTGAAGGCATAGTGGTGCTATCCACTCACTAGATTGGATCTCAGTGATGCAAGCATCCCTTTGGTTATAACTGCATGTTGTGTACTGCATATGATATCTGTGAGGCGAAGAGGCAAGAGCTACCATTAGGGTGGAGGCATGAGGTGGGCAGGCTGTCTGCTGAGTTTGAACAAACCATGGAGCAATATAGCTGAGAGAACCCTTAACAAATTTTTTAACAATCTGCTACAATAATGTGGCTCATACTTTTATGAAACAGTGTCCCTTGTGGGTATGGAGATTAAAGAGTGGGAGGCAATAACCCACCCATATGAATTCTACTGCTTGGTGTAAATCAATAAAAATATTCACTTTCCAAAAATAAAACTTGGCACATGATAAAGAAACAGACAACAAAATTAAAGTGCTAACAAACACAAAGTTGAGAACCTTTTGCCAGTGCTGTAACTAGGTGAACCGTACTTTAAAACCCTAAACAAAAACAAAAGTAAGCAGTGAATATTTTTGTTTAAGTATGGAAAACCTACTACAGTGTAGCAAGTTATGTTTAGATATTCAGTAACCTGTGGTTTTCAGATGTGTACGTGCACCTATAGCTCTCCTTTTTGTCACCAGGCATGAAGTGGTAGAGGGTAGGAAGAATACCATACTGCCACCTGGTATTTTGTGGGTGGTTGGGAGAGCCAATCATAGTGCTCTCCGATAATTGGAAAGGCTGCTGAATCTTTGCGCATGTAGATTAGTAATGCTTTGAAACATCTGTGTTGGTTGCCTTAGCAAACCCATGATGTCCTGGTGAATTTCTCAATGAGCCTCTTGGTCCTTTTACTTCTCCTGAAGCACACATTCTCTCCACTTTGTGACCTTCTCCATGGTCACAGTCATGACTCCTCCATTCCCTGTGTTGATGATTCAAAGCTATAGAGGACTGGAAGAGCTTGGAGAACATGTCCTCCCCAGTCCTCTTCTTCTCCTTACTGGGGTCAGACATGCAGTAGGCGTTGGGGGGGGGAGGGGCATCTAAAGGCCATCATGCCAGAAGCTGCTGATTAAAATAGATACTCTATTAAATTTACAGTCACAATAGAAAGGGGGAAGAGAAGTCTTAAAACCCCTTTATATTATTCTCATAAATGCCTTTAATAAGAAACGCCAATTGTCATTTAGTTTTGGACTGCTTTGCTACAGCACCAGTCTACATTGCAGATCATGGTGGGATTGGCTTAGACTAGTGGGGAGAAAGACGGGTGTGGGGGGGCCCCCTGAAATCAGTAGGATGCCCACAAGCACAAGGTCTCATCCTGGCTTCCACCAGCCTAGTTACTCCTGGTGGCCCTTTCAGTCCCATGGCTGCCCAAATCTGTCCTCTCCAATTACTTAACTAGCAGACACTTTGACTTCTCCCCTCTGGTTCATCACCTTTGAAGACATGACACCAGCCCCCCAGATCAGATACCAGCTTTTGTTGGCATCAACACTTAGCACAGTTTGCACAAAAGAGACCTGGCTGGGGTAAAACTAAACAAAAGATTTATTTAATAGAAAAATCTAGATTAAAAAATAAAATAGCAAGGGAAGCAAACATAGAAGTGACACAGAAAAGAAACATAAAGACACAACCTCAGGCTTGACATTTTCAAATTAGATAAAAATCCTTTTTCTAATACAAGTTACCTGTCGTCTTCAAACAGGTTCCCCTGTTGTAGAGGGAATCGAAAGGTCCCAGATAGCACCTGCCAAGTGACTCTCCCTCCTTTTCTGGATAAAGGCTTCAATTTCAAGTCGTCGTCTTTAAAAGGCCTCCCCCCTTTTGCCTTGCCCCCCTCCCCCCGCATGGATATTCAGGGTGGCTAAATTCTAGTCAGGATGTCTCTTCCTGGGTTGTACAATGCTAGGTGCTTGGAGCTAATATTGTCTGGTTGGGGAGGCAGCCCCTCTTTGCCTGATTGCACTACAAATTGTGAGCACGGACTAGTATGTACATGAATCCATATGTTCATAACCACAGTCTGCATATGTCTCATAATGGCCATTAAGTTTAGTGCAAGGTTTCATAAAAGGCCTTACTCATCTTACTTTTATAATATTGTATAAGTGTGTGTGTGTGTGTGTGTGTGTGTGTGTGTGTGTGTGTGTGAGGGGAGAAAGAGAGAGAATATGTGTATACTTTTATAATATAATAAAATTTGTATATAATCTGTTGATTCGACTGCTTATTCTTTGGGATTCAAACTCTGTACTCCCTTGGGGGTATCTGGACCCTTCTTCCCTTGGGGGCAGAGAACCTAGCTGCCACTGGTGTCCCAAAACTGGTTGGGCCCATATGCTGCTATCCTGTTCACTACAATAGAACCAACCAAACTCATTGCAGTGTCATGGGAATGTCTCTTATAACAGGAAAAGAATCAAGGCATACTCTGCAATCCTCTCTAAGATTTCTAGGTATCTCCATGAAAGCCTTATCAAGGTGGCTCAAGGTGATGAAAGGGACGTCCCTATTCAGATAAACCAAGTACTCTGCATGACTCCCCCTGTCTAGCCTAGTAAGCCAAAGAATTGAAAAGTGGACACTGAATTTACCTCTGTTTTACCTCTGCCCAAGCATAGGACACTGATCTGATGTGGACTGTGTAATCAGACTGCCATACTAATCTCTTTTGAGTTTATTCCCTAATTTTTTTCTAACATTAGGCTACTAAATTAAGCAATTAAAAGTCAATGCCTTTGTTCTGTAAACTTGCGAATGGGATGGGCACCATTTTAGAATGAGGAATGATAGGGGGTGGAGGGAGGAAGATGAGGTTTTGGGTAATGAAAGGCAGCAATAAAAGATAAAGAAAAATGTACGTGCACATACCGAACACTGTTCCCCTTCATCAGTAAGTTTCTCTGCACTCACTTGGTAGGATTGGTTTGATTCTGGCAGAGTTTCAAATAGCTCCTGGGATGGTTTGAGACCCCTGCTGTGTTTCCCCCTTCCGATTGTTGTGCACTGCAGGGGTCTCCACTCTGGGCTCCTGAGAAGCATCCAGAGTGGTCAGTGGGGTGCTGGCGCAATTATTGCTAAGTAAGGCATGCAGTTCGTTATAAAAGTGACAGGTCTGCAGAGCAGCACCGGATCTCTTACTGACCTCCCTCACCACCTGGTACCCTGATGAAGTTGCTTCACTTTCACGTGGCACTGCTCCTCATCCTGTCATGTGCCTGTTTCAGTATCCTCTGCATGTAGATGTTGCTATTTCTACATCTGGTCTGTAGCTGCGCTTGCCCAGCCTCTTCTGCCCACAGGCTGAAAGGATCCAAAATTTCTTACGTACTTCAGACAGGAGCACACCTCGTAGCTCTGTATGTATGTAGAGCTTGCATGGCACGATGCATGCAACAAATGTGAGCTGATAGATGTGCTTGCCAAGTTGGGCAATCAGGAAAAGGTATTTCAAAAATAAGCAGACTGTTGTAAATGGGGGTAGATGGGCTTCTGATCTCTGTGACCCCTATGCAATGGAATTCAAAATTGTGACAGGAGTGGCCACTGTCATGGGGTTAGCGGCACTGTGGAACAGCTACTGGAGCATGGTTAGTGTTGACACAGATACTAGTGTTTTGCATTTGCACTGAATCAACCTAAGTAGGTTGACCGTGGCTCTACATTACTTAGAGATATTATGTTGCTCTACAGGGTGCTTACATGAACAGGAGACATTCTAGTGCAGGCACCTGCATAGCTAGGTTGATGCTAGTTAACTTGTGTCAGCTTAACTTTGCACTGTAGACCAGGCCTTAGTCTTTCTGGTGGTGGTATAATCGTTACTATGGTGCCTGTAGAAGCTGTGCTCAAGCACCAATAAGCCTCATTTTGCCCAAGCAATTTAAACTTTGGAAGGGTGTATATTACTGAACAGTAGTCTGTACATTCGTATGTCCCACTGTCAAATGCTGGATTTATATGTATAATCTCTGCACAGCTTTGAAAAACTTAGTTTGTTCTTGCAAATTTTGATGGTTTGATGGTCTGTCCTATAGCTGATGTATAAATGTGCCAGGTAGAAACTGTCAAAATGCAAAATCTTCACATTTGCTTGCTTACTTACTGTATCTCTCAGTCCTTCCCATTAAAAGATAGACAGAAAATTCACTGCCTGGAATTAAAATGATCAAGAGTGGCACTTCATTTTTTGAAAGTCTCTTGTGATTTGATGTTATTAATCATGTGTATTATAGTAATGGCAAAGGCCAACCTAGAATGGTGCCCCATTGTATTAGGCACTGTACAACAGAGCATTAGACAGTTTTTCTTCAAGGAGTGTCCCTGTGGGTGCTCCATTTCGGGTGGATCCGCCTTAGATCAGAGAATTTCAGCAGCAAGGCTTGTCTGGCTTGCGCATGCGCTGTCCTTGTCTCGTGCCATTGTCAGTGCCATATTTCGCATGCATGACCCAGCCACCTCAACTCCCTCTCAACCATCCTTGCCCTCAGATGGAGATTACACCAATATGAAAACTGATAGTTTTATTTAGTGCATAGAATAGTTTGTTAGATTAGTTGTTAGTATGCTGGTTAGATTTACTTATCTTTTTCCCAGTTTATTCCCGCCCCCCCCCCCCCCCAAAAAAAAAAAAAAAAAACCAAAAACATATATTTTTCCTACCCTTTAAAATAGTGTGTGTTCATCCTCAGGCTTGAAGTGCCATAGTTTGAGCTATGCCCAGTTCACCAGGCTTCAAGTGCTTCCTTTTGTGCTAGATGGCAAACCTGGTATCTAATGGTCGCTCTCAATGTGTCCGATGTCTAGGTGAGAGACAAAGTCCACAAATGTCCTCTCATTGCAGCAACTTAAAGGCTTGCACCAGGAAGGACAGAGACCCATATCTCAAAATTTATTCTAATGGAGAGGTATCTGATCCTAGCCACTAAACCCCATCTGGGTCTTCACCCTCTTCACAGAGGAAGACTCATTCCTCCAAAAAAGGTAATGAGGAAAAGCGCAACAACTTCTCCCTTGAAAGCCACCAAAAAAGAAACGGGCTCAGGCTCACTCTGTATCCTTGGTACCGACTGCACTGCAGCCGAGTACATAAAAACTGAGTAAGGAACTCAGGATTTTATCCTAAGTAGGAATTACACAGTCTGGAAGTGCTTGGAATATAAATGTCTGATTCTAAACTTCGTTTGATACCAGAATGATGACAAACCTGTTTGCTTCATGATAGTACATTTAGTTCCAACCAAACCACTGTGACTTAAACAAGAATACAGTACTTCTGAGACTTGACTCTCTCCTGGTGCTGTTCTATCTAAACAAATAAACAAGGGCTTTTTTTATTGGCAGTAGACACAGGGATAGTGTCTGGTTATATATCCAGCCATAGTCTGCACGACATAATGTATTACTTTCTCAGAAGTTGAAGAAGCAGTACAAGTTTGGGAATGGAACGAATAATGTAGCAAAGAATGCTTTTTATAGTGTTTATTTTTTAGAACTCTGTAAACAGAGAAAATTACATCCTGCTAAAACTTGATCTTCTTACAGCATTTTATAACTGTAACAAAGTAAAAGTTGCAAGATAAAGTACATCAGTGTTTACTATTGCTTAATTTGCCATAACTAGAAAGTATTGTTATTTTTTGGTAATAAAACTTTGTCAATTGCATTTTAGAGTAATTAATTTAAAAATATTTAAAGTCAAAGCTTGAAATATTAATGCCGTTTTGGATATGCTGTTTGGTAGCAGCGAGGCTTTTAAAAAGAATGCTCCAGTAGCCCATTTGCTGTAGACATTATACCAGCTAGTATATAATCATACTAGTATATCAAAATAATCACATTTGTGAATCCTATAATACTTTAACAAAAAAATTGTATATCTAGTAATGCCAAGACATCAAACTGTGGACTCTAGAGTATAGCAAGGCCTGTCTACTATAGGTCTTGATTTAGTTTAAATGTTGTTGGTCTGATTTTTCAGAAGCGCTGAGCACCCACAAATCCCATTGAAGTTAATGTAAACTGTAAGTGCTCAGCACCCTTGAAAATCAGATTATATAGCTTTGTAGTAATGTAAACTTATAATTAAGATAGCAGTTCAAATTTTATTATATCCATTTGTCTATTTATAACAGTCTCAGATTTTTTTGTCTTGGAACTGAAACTTTCCACTCTAGGGGTGAAATTCTGGCCCCACTGAAGACAGCAGGAGTTTTGCCATTGATTTCAATGGAGCCGAAATTTAACTCAAGGTCTTGGCTCAAAAGTTAATGTTTTTTGGGACGGTTACACAAAATATATTCAGATGTTTTGGGGTGGGTGCTTTGGGGAAAAATACTTTCCTAATTTTAAATATAGAGACTTTATGCACAGTTAACTCAAACAGCAGAAGTTTAAAACTTACCTTCATACATAATGTGACAGTCTGTACCCCATGTACACCCTTATGGTGTGATCTGTGTATCATTCATGTTCACCTTATAGTGTAACTGTGTATTGTCTAATGCAAAGTATGTCATGCAAGGTGTTTTTGGAATGCTCATGGATACTGAACGTTATTGTTATGGTAGTATGTTTCCTGCACTGTCACATGTACAGATATGAAACTCTGCTGTGTAATATCCCCAAAGGTGTATGTTGTGGCTTGAATAGATTCAGGTAAATACCAAGCAAAATGAGGTCAACACCTTGCAGAGGCATGCATACAGGAACAATAGACTGGCCTAAGCACCTTTGAGCACTTTGGCTCAAGTGGAAGAAATCATGCCCATTGCTGGACATGGCTGATCACCTGACCTGAGGGGGTCTTGAGGAAACTTGTTAAAAACAGAGACTTCTTTGTTTCAGGGCTCTCCTTTGAAAACCACCTTTTAAGCAACACCAAGAACTGGGAATCTGCCCACAATGGGGGAGGGCATGGTTACAAGATGCATCGCAGCCAGCTGTGGGTAACATGACATCACAGAAGCTACTGAAATATCAAGTCAAGTTTAGCATGTGATTTCTTAATTTCGTTAATTGTGGTCAAATCTCTTGGTTGATATTCATCTGATTTATAATCACTGAAGTTTAGAGAGTACAGCAAGATTTTGTTTTTAAAACTGTGTATGTGGATTGAGTATGTGTAGAGATTTTGTTTAAAGTGACAGCTGGTACATATCAATTTCTTTGATAAATTGATGGACAAATACAAATGAGCTTGCAGGGTGCAGTTTCCAGCAGTGAAACCTGCAACACGGCAGTTCCTGGGATTGCATCTGTGGCTGGGGGGGTGTTTGCTGGGGGTCTATCCCATGGGTGGCTGGCCAGAAGTGCTCCTTCAATAGGTCTGGGACCTAGCGGGGGGCTGGGCATGGGCTGACCCAGGTGTGGGTGGTTCACACAGCAAAGTGGAGAAAGTCAGGGCCCGGGCGTACAGGATTGAGTGACCCAGCTGCACACCAGTCCAGATTGTAGGGGGGGAATGACACACATGCTTAGCTTCCAGTGAAGAATATCCATGAAGCAAGGCTGGCTCTTTTTTAAGGGGAGGAGGAGAGTGTTTAGGAACAACTTTCAAATGAGAAAATAGGAGATTAGACATCTGTGTATGTGTACAACACACTTTTTTTTTTACTGCAAGTGGTTGGTTATTTTATTGCCTGAAGTACTGTGGAGTTATATAATTTCATAGTGATTAAATCCATAATCCTATAGTATCATATAATTTTCCTTTAAATTCAGAATAGTGTAATCTTAATTCTGTGGCATCAAAAAAAACAAAAACCCAAAACCAAACCAATCACACTTGCATAACTCCATAACTCTATAAGCAGGATTTTTGTGTATCTGTTGTAGCTGTAGGATCTTGCAGCTTATAAAGCTTTATAGAATAGAATTCTAAAACTTCATATTGTTTGTAGGGCCTCTATAATTCTTTTTAATTTTTTTGAAGTCTAATGTAATTAAATGCAAATATCTACATTAATGCAATTTAAAGATCGTAAACTTCAAATATTGAAGTCAGGTATGACTACAGTGCCTGGAGGGGCCAGACTCAGGCTGAGTTTAAACTGACGGCAGCAAATTTGCTGCTGTCAGATCGATTGTTCTGGATCAACTGAGCGGTCTGTGTAGACCTGCTCAGTCAATCCAGCAAGCGGCGCAGGAAAACCACCCCGGTAAGTGGCATAGCGATGCGTCGACGGGAACGCTGTTCCCTTCAGAGCAGCGCAGCGTGAATGGCGCACGGAGCAGATGCTGCAAAGTCAACGGGCGATACGCAAGTGATTTACGTCACTTACGTATCTCCGGTCGACTACCACCGAATCGCAAAGGTAAGTGTAGACAGGGCCTTTGAGTGCTTACTCAGGGCAAAGTGCAAGGAATAGGGCAAACAATCGCCGAAACTGGAGGTTTATTCTATAAATAGATCGATCAAGTGAGTAACCGAACAGCTTCAGCATTACCACACTGGTTTACCAAGAAGTCATAATGCTCCTTTAAACAATCCTGCCTTTGGCTCCCATCCAGACAGCCAAGTCTAGTATAGTGAGAGATTCCTAAAAACCTTACTCACCATACCCAAAGTTCTATCAATTGCAAGGGACCAAACACGTTTCCCATCAAATCAATTAATATTTCAGATCTCACCCAAATACATGCTTACAGCCAATCCTTAGTAGCTAAATCTAAGATTTATTAATAAAAAGAGTTCCTGTAGTTAAAAGATCTGTATGCATACAGATATAAGTAAAGTTCTTCAGTCAGTTTCATAGCAGAGATGGCAAGGCAGCTGATTTGTAGAAGTCTTTGTGGAATCAATTTAAAAGGTTATAATCCAATAGACAGTCCTTGTGCAGTTTGTTCAGATTCTTCCATGAGAATTCCAGGGTGAATTCAGAGTAAACCTGGAGACCTAAGTCTTCTGATTTAGACTTTCCCTGTCAATTTAAGTAAATCTGAGATTAAAAAAGGATCATGCATGAGCTTCTCTTATAGTTCTCTAGCAGGCTGATAGTCTCTTGACAGCAATTGTCACAGCAGGCACCTTCCTAGATGAAGAATAGGCAATATATATTGTTGCTTTGAAGCTAAACTTCTATTTCCTGTGTATACAAGGTAAACTAGTAGTAGTCATTAACATAAGGCAATTAGCCATTCAAACTATCAAGGCATTTCATTATATCAGGTAATTAAACGGAAGACAATGTAAGTAGTAATGTTATTTCTTGCAATGTTTACCATTAAAAGACGGGAACAGAATTTTAGCATCTATCAGATAATTAGACCACGTTGTTAAACTTCTAACAAAATACAGGTAAAAAAAGATAAAATACACCTAGCAGCTATTCTTTTATTCTGATCAATGTGAAGTAATGGGCTGGAGATTTCTTGCCTGATTAACATTTCTTTCATATCCACACACACATACGTTGTCTTGATTACAATTGTAATGCCTCCTGTGAAGTTATGAATCATACACAGGTTGACCAGTCAGTCAGTGACACATCAGGAAATTCAAAAGTTAAGTATCTCATAGTAGTATTAGTGTAGTCATATTTTGCATACAGCAAAGTGTTTTGGACTGTTAAAGATTTTAAGTTAGTTTAGTTAATAAATATTATGTGCAGTTTGGGTCAGTTAAGATTTTTATAGCAATGTTAACTTTTGCATTTCCTAACTAATAGAGGTGCAAGTATATTTGCTTTAACATAGTTTGTAATGCATTTAATTTTTTTACCTCATATATGAAACATACTTGCTTTAACTGCCTTTGTATGTGTTTTAAAACTAGGTGAATTTTCTTTTTTCAGGTGAGCTTCTGGGTTGTTAGAGAGATTCTTCATGCACAAACTTTAAAAATAAGAGCTGAGGTTTTGAGCCACTATATTAAAACGGCTAAGGTAAGAATGTGTTTGTTTTGGGACTTGCTAAGCTGAAACTTGTATAGGTGAGTTCATCCATTCAAAAATGCATGTGGATAAATATTTGTGTAACACCCCATTTGGCTGCAGTGGTGTCTGTTGACATGTGGTGATGTTTGGCTTCGTCAGTGTGACAACGTCAGCAGAAAGGGTGGCAGACCAAAGCTCCAGAATTGGAGCTATAGGCCTAGAGGAAAATTAACTTGTAAGAAAATGCTCTCAGATGCTTTATTTCAAATAGTGTTTACTAATTCTATTTTTATATCAGTATAATTTATTACCCATTTTGTTGGATAATCTGGATTAAAAATCCACCGTTATTTGCAGGCTCTGAATATTTTACTTTGTTCTGGCTGCTGTTCTTTAAAATACATTTTATTTTTGCTGCTGGGAAGGGAAGGGCTTGTGACCTCTTCTCTTTTAGTAGTAGTGTGTGACTAATATCAGTCTGTCTGGTATGAAACTTTTTCTTTTGGCTGTAATACAAATTTTAAAAATACTTTTTGACTAAAGATGTATTAGCTCAAGCAGCCACGAGCCATATTTCCCTGATCTCATATTGTTAATGTCTGTTCCAATACATTAGCTAATCATTCGTGTACTAATCCCGTTGTTACACCTCTGCATGGGGCTAAGGTCCCTGCAAGGCTCTAGACAGCTCCCTACAAAATACTAAAAGTGTTTTGAGGGCAGGATAGAAGATCTGATGCTACTCTTCCTTGTCCCTCTGCTTTACAGTTTTCTTTAGTATCTGTCATTATTATATCTAGAACATGGAAGCTACCCCAATCATTAGGGTCCCTCACTTTCCCCCTTAGATCTTAGCAGAGAGGACAATGGGCACTACTTGTTTAGAATTCAAAACCCAGATATAGTTCTTAGCTTTGTTACTTGGGTTTAATTGAGGAGGTTTTGTCTGTTAAGGCTTCTCTTCTCATCAGAGTTGTGGGTTTTGGCATGCCTTTTCTACTCAAGTTCTTATACAGTCTTCGTCACCATTTCTTGGCTTAAATTTTGCCCTGAATAATAAAGTTAGATCCTAGAAGTTTTATCCCTTTTCTTTCTTCTATTTTCACTGAATTTTTATTAAAAAGATGGTTTTGTTCTGCTCCTGACTACACTCTTCAATAGAAATACATGGCTAGAATCATTCCCCTGTTTACTTCTGGAGAAACTGGCATAGAACTTGCCAAAGGTTCCCCAAGGCAGAAGGTCAACCAGGAATAGGAGAGATTATAGCAGGAGACCAGTGCAGCACAGAAGTTTGGAACTGATGGTTGTTAGAAGCTTTGGAAATCTCTACCAGGATCTGATGAACCTCTTCAGAATAGGTTGTGTGGAATTGGAAAAGCATCATAATCTCAGGTGCCTTAAACTCAAGTACTGTCAACATGAATCTTTTGGGATCAATAGGTCCTGAAGAATTGAGGCTAGAATTCTCAAAGGAGCCTAAGGGAACTAAGTGCCTGGCTCCTGCTTGAATTTCAATGGGGACTGGGCACCTTTAGGCTCCTTTAAAAATCCCAGCCTTGAAAGTATTAAGATTAATTCCAGAAGATCCAAATACCAAAACTCCCAATCCCAAATTGGAACTATCAATATTTACGTAGGTTTTATTCTGTTATGTCTTCATTATAGCCTTTGGAATCAGTAATTTCATTGGAAAATTTAAATGACAGTTTTGACCCCAATCCACATAAACCAGGACTCCTGGCACTTCAGAGCAGAATAACACTTGTTCATTGTAATATAGAAGTTCTACTTGGGGCTTTTGCCACCACAGAAATATTGACAGTTAGCACAGCAGCATCCTTTCATTACAGCTTTTTTTAATGTGCGTGAGATTCTGATCAGCTACTATGAGGGTTTTTTCCCAAAATTTCTCTTGTGTAATCTATCGTACCTTATATTTAGCTATAACACTTAGTACCTTTCCCAGACCTTAAGAACTTCGTATTGCTCAAAAGTTTCTCTTTCACCAACAGAAGTTGGTCCAGCAAAAGATATTACTTGACCCACCTTATGTCTCTAATATCCTGGGACCAACAAAGCTATAACAACTCTGCAAACAATTAATTACCAATTAGCTAAGAAGAATCAGGCTTGATTGATATTTAGTGGAAGTCCTCTAAAATAAGCTGAGACTACTCCAAGAAACAGTGTTTCAACAGGTGACACTCTCCCCCATCAGTCAATACTTAACCAATGCTTCAGCATGCTGCTGAATATTGGTACAGAGTACTATTGAAGGTATTTATCTTTCGAATGAGACAAAATTACGATCTTAAAGAAACCCTTGTGGTGACTGAACACCTGTGGAAGTTTTTGCAAGAGTCGGCATGTTTGCGCTGGCCACATTTATTAAGAGTAGGGATGATAATCCTAGCCAAAAACCAGTATTCACTATTACTTTCTACTTACCTTATATTCCTTCTAATTTCAGTTAAATCTTGTATTATTCTTTCTATGTAACAAACTGTTTGCATAGTGCTTGTATGGACTATCAGTTATTGAGTTTTACCCAAGAGAGAGCTGTATCTCAATGGTGGGAGAACGGTTCTTATTATATATTACATAATCTTGTAAATCACTTCAGTATCTGAAATGTCTCATCCAGATGGATTCTACTTAGTGACTCATGTTTTATATTCCCTAGTTTGCAACAACTAAATATTTTAGTTGCATAGATATATTTTTGTTCTTGGTTTAAAAATGATTTGTTCTTAATAAGAGCTTAAAATCCATAATTGCACATAATGCTAATTTTCTTTATGGACTTGTACCAGGAACACACAACATTAAAGGGAAAATCAGGAATTTTTAATAAAACAAATTTACGTGAACCTCAGCTAATCCCATACTACATAAATCATACTTTCATTAGCATAAACATGAATTTAATTTGAGTCACATTATTGAATATTCAGTATAATATTGAAAAGTTTTTCATTGTTTTGTTTTAAATGCGCTTTAATGACTTTTAAGATACAGCCATGTGTTGGGTCAGTGTGGAAGAGCACCACCACAGCAGGAGCTACAGTTGTCCCTAAAGAAGTTATGTCTTGCTATATCATCTGCTCACTCTAGAGCTATGTATCTACTTTCCTTTGCACCTGGCCAGCTTGCTGGCTGGCATACAATGTGGCAGCACAGGGTCTTGCCTCATCCTCTTAGCAGAGGCAAGTACTCTCGTAATACCTGATTGTAAGGATAGGGTTGCCTGTATGGAGCATAAGGTATGGGGCGTGTCTCTGTTCCTTCTTGCCTCTTCCTTGCCCTATGCACCCTTATGGGGTTAGGAACCATATTGGCCTAAGAATTTTTTTAAATGCAAGTATTGTGGGATGATAAAAATGAAAAATTTCTCCACACAGGAATCTCAAAAGAAATTAACCTAAATTAACAAAAGGTATCAATTTAAAGTGAATTATTTAAACAGAATTAAGACCCATGTGGGTGTTCTTACTCAGGCTGGGTCTATACTGATGGCAGCAAATTCGCCACCATCAGATCAATGTCTCTGGATCGACTGAGCAGTCTGTGTAGACCTGCTCAGTCAGTCCAGAAATTGACGGAGGAAAACCACCCCCATAAGTGGTGCAGTGGAGTGTGGACAGCATGTGGAACAGATGCAGCAAAGTCGAGGGGAGATATGCAAGTGTTTTACATCACTTGCGTATCTCCCATCGACTGCCGCCGAATCGGAAGGTAAGTGTAGACCAGGCCTCAGAATTTAAGTGGCCTTAATTTGGTTCAGTTTAATTCACTGAATTGAGAGAAAATGAATTAAGGCCACTTTAATTCTGAGTAAAACCATCCAAGTAGGGGCTTAAGCCCCTATTCCACTTTAAATTCACATCGTTAATTCAGTTTAATTTTTCTGAGTGTCCCCATGTAGACAATCCCTAAGTATTGAGAATGAAATTGTCTTTTTGAGATTGAGACCAAAAAATGTGAAGTATTTCTGACAGTTTGCCTTTGTGGGGAATAGGTATTGCAGAATAGCCATTCTTCATTAGTTCCCCATGTGGACACTCTTATTCCACTGTGGCAGACGGCCGGCTTCTCCCTAGTGGGTCTCGCACTTTTGCCTCTCGTAGTGGGCCAGCGCATTGCTGGTTACCCCGTCTTCCCAGGCCTGCCCGCTCCTCCGGGTCCCAGCCCAGAGGTCCTCTGAGTAGCAGCTATGTGCTGCTGGCACCTTACTCGCAGCTGCAGGCTTTTCCCCTGGGCCACTCTCCCTCCTCTGTGTTTCTGGATTCTTGAGCCCAGTACATTCTTCAGGACTCCACCTCTGTCCCACACGCCGCTGTACTCCGTTCTGTTCTCCATTACGACTCCACACACCACTGTACTCTGTACTGTTCTCCTCCACTTCACACACTCCTCTGCTCACCACACATCTACTCCTTCCACTCCACCCTGCCTCTCAGGAGTAGAGGGTTCTTATAGGCACCTGGGTGGGGCCTTAATTGGTGTCAGCTGACACTAATTACCTTCAATTGGCTCTGGCTAGTCTACAGGGAATAAAGCCTGGATCATTCTAGCACTTACATAGCGCCCTTCCAGAAGTTTC
>ML675646.1:2847267-2941314 GCA_007922155.1 Mesoclemmys tuberculata | reverse complement strand
TCCTTCTCTTCTTGCTGCTTCTCCTCTTGCTGCTGCTGGGGTGCTCCTGGCTCTTAGGGGCCCTGCTAGCTACCCCCCCTCCCAGGGGTGAGGGGGTGAGTGAGTGGCCTCACCACCGCCACTGACGCCACCCCTGCTGCTTCCAGGGTCCTGCTGCTGCTGCTGCTGCTGCTGCTGCTGTGAGCACCCCTCCCCCCTTCCCTGCTGCCATTTGCTTCTTCTCTTGCCCCCACTTAGGGGGCACCCCTGCCCTTCCCCTTTTCTTCCCCTGTTGCTGCCCCTGCTAACTTGCTCACCCGCTCCCCCTGTTGCTGCCCCCCCACAGTTTGTCCCCTCATCCCTTTGGTTTGTGTTTGTTTGCCCAGCCTCTGCCTTGGTTTGTGCCCTGCCCCGCCCAGCCCTAGCAGCTTGCTGCTGGGCCCCCACCACTCCCCTCCCCTGCCCACTGCTGCTTCCCTCTGATCGGACCCCTACACTCTGGCCCTGGCAGCTTCCATGGCGCCCCCCTAATTGATCCCCCTCCTTTATTTTGTTGACTCCCCCACACACTGCACCCCCCCCATGTTGCTTTAGCCCTGCCCCACCCCTGTGCAGCCGGAGGAGCCACTATCATATCTTGGGCTGGTGAGTGCACCGCCCCTACCCAGCTTGTCCCCCCCGTACCTCCTTGTGCTGGTGCCCTCCTCTCCTGCTTCCAGCCAAGTGGGGAGAAGTGGTCACCCCCCCTCCCCTTCTTTCCCTTCCCTCCCTGCCTCCTCTCCATCTCAATCTCCTTCCCCCTTTCTCTCCCCCCCCACACCCCTCCCTTGCCAAACCCATCCCTACCCCCTCCCAAGATGGCGGGTGTGTCTGGGGCCAGGACCCTCTCCCTAGATGCTCTTGCCCCTCCCTCTCACCTTGAGGCCCTGTCCCTGCCTATAACAGCTGGTCCTGCTGCCCCCGTTGAGCTGCCGGGTGTCTGTCCCCAGGTGCTGGCGGTGGACAACTCAAGGAGGGACACCAGGGACTCTGCCATCGCCACGGCTCCTGCCTCCCCTGATCTGGGCGGTGCACCCTCGGACGGGAGGAAAAACCAGGGAGGTAGCAAAAAGGGTAAAGGCCCAGCCTGGAAAGCAGCGCCTCCTGCGGCTAGGGCCCCTCTTCCTCCCCCTCTATCCTCTCCCGCTGTCCCTTCCACCAGCTCTGGGGGCGGCGGCGCCCCCAGAGCGTACGCCCAGGTGGCTGCGGGACCCCGCCTGCTGCTGCCAAGTCACCTGCCCTGACCACTGCCTCCAGCACCATCCCAGGTGGCCGGGGCCCCTTCCCCACCCTTACCAGGAGGCATGGGGTCCGGTGCCTCCTGGTGCCTGCCTCGCCCCACATGGAAACCTACGTGCGGGCGATGGCGCGGGTGGTGGGGTCCACGGCCGTGTTGGCGGCCTCCTGAATGTATGGCAAGGTGGTCGTCTTTCTGGTGTCAGAGGCCGCCGCCCAGGAGGCGGTGGAGATGGGCCTGGCGGTGGGGGGCATCCACGTCCCAGTGGAGCCCCTGGAGGACCTGGATGTACGGGTGGTCTTTTCCTCTGTTCCGCCCTTCCTCCCCAATGCCGCCCTTCTGCCTTTCCTCGCCACCCTGGGGAAGCCCCTCTCCACCATCAGCCCGCTTCCCCTCTGCTGCAAGGACCCCGCCCTCCGCCACGTCCTCTTGTTCCGCTGGAAGCTGCAGCTGCTGCCGGCGGTGGCGCGTGGCGGGGAGGCGCTCGAGGGGTCGTTCCCATCAAGGGGCCCAGTACTGGGTCTATTATGCTATGGGGGAGGCCCGGTGCTACCTCTGCCGGGCGGCGGGGCACGTTCGGAGGGACTGCTCCCTGGCCCGGCACGGAGGGAAGCCCGGGACCCCCGAGACCCAGGGGGGCACCAGTCAGACTAGCAATGGTGCTCTCCCCCCCCCCCAGCCGTCCGGTCCCTGTGACCAACCCCCCTCCATCAGCAACAATCACCTGCGCTCGGGCCCCAGGGGCGCCCCCCCTGGATTGCCCGGGTGAGCTGATGGGCCCCGCTGACACCTGGAGCAGTCCAGCAGGGCCTGCGGAGGGGAGGGAACCAGGGCCGGCACTGTCAGGCATCGGAGGGGGCATGCCTCAGGGGGAGGCTTCTCCCTCCCCTGCTGTTCCACCCCCTCTTTCCGAAGCCCCAACCCATGTGCTCTTGCCCCCGACCCTGCCCCCGCTGCCCAGCCCTCCACCTCAGGAGGCTGGGAGCTCGTGCAGGGTAGGCGCGACATGCGTAAGGCCGGAGCCCAGCGCCCCCTCTCACCTGCAGCCAAGGGGGGGGCGCGAGTCCCTGCAAAGCCAGGAGAGGGGCTGCTGAGGCCGGGCCTACGGCCGCGCCCCCTGCTAGAGCCCAGCGGGATGCACCGGCCGAGGAAGCCGTGGCGGAAGATGTGGGCTGTACCATCGCCCTCCTGGAGTCCCTCCTGAAGGAGTCCCCGTCCGGAACCTGCCCAGCCCCACTGCCATCCAGACCCCCCGCCAGTGCCGGGGAAGATCTCGGGGCAGCGGGGGGAGACCTCTCCTCCTTAATGGAGGAGATTGACACCCTGGGGTTGACCCCGGCCTGCCCGGAGGACGACCCAGCTCCCTGCGAGGAGGGCTTAGAGCAGGGCAATTTTGAGTGGCCTTTTCCCTCCCCCCCCCCATCCTCAGCTGCCACCCCTGCTCCCACCACTGCGACCCCCCTCGACCCTTCCATCCACCACATGGGAGAAGGGGAGCCCACCATCATCGCCCCAGCCACTGAAGAGTTGGCCAAGGCCGAATGGCTGAGTCCCAAGCCACTGGGTGCCCCAACCCTTCTTGTGGGCCAGCCCCTTCCCATCCTCCCTAACGATGCTTGTCCGGCTGTCCCCTCACAAGGGCCTGGAGCCACGGGCACTGCAACCCCACAGGACACCACCGTGGAGACCACCCACCCCGTGCCCACCTCCTTAGCTCCCGGCCCCAACCAAGAGCCTATGCACCCCGCCAGCCCGGCCACTGTGGCTGTTGGATTCATCCCCAATTCTAACCCTGAACCCTCTCCCGCTCCTTGCTCTGACCCTTCTCCTAACCCAATTCCTATTCCCTACCTTTCCTCGACCCCCATACCCCTCTCTGTGCCTACCTCTTCCCCCCCCCACTGCCTGTTCATCTGCTGCCACTGGTGTTGTCTCCTTCCCTATGAAGAGATCCCAGGAGGCAGCCTTTGTGTTCAGCACTCCCAGCTCACTGGGGGCTGCTGTCTTCTCTCCGCCGCTGCCACCACCACCCTTAGCCCCCATCCCAGTGGTCCACAAGGCAGCTGCGGAGGCCGAGCCGGAGGACGAACCCCCCGAGGCACTGCGCGAAGAGATCCGTGTCTTTCTCCGGGACACACGTGGTGCCCGGAACCGAGTGAGGCTTGCTCTGCAGCGCTGGGGGGACTTCCACCGCGTCCTCCGGGCCGTGAGGGCCACCATGAAGGAGGGGAAGGGGACCGGGTGGCAGGACGCCGCGGCCTACCAGCGGGCCCGCAGCTTCCATGACGCCCTCATGGTCTACGGCACTGGCCATGGACTGCTGCGGAGCCCGACGAAGGTCGTCGGCGCCCCTGCCCGTGAGGATCCCCCCCAGCCCTCCTCGTAATGCCTGTCACCATCATCACCTTAAATACAAGGGGCTGCAGGACGGGTCTCTGCAAGAACCAGGTGCTCTCCTTCCTTCAGGAGGGGGGGTACTCTATAGCGTTCCTGTAGGAGACCCATACGGACCCAGCTGCCGAGGCCAGCTGGCGGCTGGAGTGGGGAGACGGGGGGGACCTTAGTCATCACTCCACCCATGCGGGCGGAGTGGCCACCCTGTTCTCCCCTGTCCTGCAGCCTGAGGTGCTGGGGGTCACCGAGGTCGTGCCGGGCCACCTGCTGCATCTTCGGGTCTGCGTGAAGGGGCTGGCACTGAGCCTCGTCAACATCTATGCCCCGACCGCAGGTCCGGAGCAGGTGCGTTTCTTCCAGCAGGCGGCTACCTTCCTCGGCACTTTAGATCCTCACGAATGCCTGGTCCTGGGCGGGGATTTCAACACCACCCTTGAGGAGCACGGGGACCGAGCAGTGTCAGGCCGCCGCGGACGTCCTCCGGGGAATTATCGACCATCACTCCCTGGTGGACGTCTGGCGCGACCACCACCCGGATGACACCGTCACCTTCACCTATGTTCGGTTGGGGGAAGATCGGTCGCGTCGCTCCTGGTTGGACTGCATCTATATCTCTCGTCACCATCTTGCGCGGGCCCACTTCTCCAGCGTCTGGCCGGCCCCGTTCTCGGATCACCACATGGTGACTGTGACGGCCTCTCTGACTGCAGAGAGGCCTGGGCCGGCCTACTGGCATTTTAACAGCCTGCTGGAGGATGTGGGCTTTGTGGCGTCCTTCCGGGAGTTCTGGTTGGCCTGGCGGGGGCAGAGAGGCGCCTTTCCCTCGGCACGGCGCTGGTGGGATGTGGGGAAGGTGCGCACTAGGCTCTTCTGCTGTGACTACACTCGGGGGGGCCAGCCGGCGGCGGGATGCGGGGATAGAGCAGTTGGAGTGGGAGGTTTTAGCGCTGGAGAGGCGTCTAGCCACCAGCCCCGAGAATCCGTCCCTCTGCGGAGCGTGCCAGGAGAAGCGGGAGGAGCTCCGGGCCCTCGAAGACCTCCGGGCTCAGGGTGCCTTTGTCTGGTCCCGCATCCATCTCCTTTGGGAGATGGATCGCGGCTCCCGCTTCCATGCCCTGGAGAAAAGGAGGGGGGCCCGGAAGCATGTCATCTGCCTCCTGGCTGCTGACGGCACCCCCCTCACAGATCGGGTGGAGATGTGTGGAAGGGCCAGGGCCTTCTACGCCGACCTTTTCTCCCCGGATCTGACCGACGTCGCTGCCTGCAGGGTGCTCTGGAACGAACTTCCCACGGTCAGCGCGGGCAACCGAGGCCGGCTGGAGCTACCTCTCACTCTGGCCGAGTTCTTGGAAGCCCTCTGCCTCATGCCCACCAATAAATCCCCGGGCATGGACGGGCTGACCGAGGAGTTCTACCGCGTGTTTTGGGACGTCCTCGGCCCGGACCTTGTCACCGTCTGGGCTGAGTCTGAGGCCAGCGGAGCTCTCCCCCTGTCCTGCAGGCGGGCTGTGCTCACCCTGCTACCAAAAAAGGGGGATCTCCGCGACCTTCGGAACTGGCGTCCCGTCTCACTCCTCAGCATGGACTATAAAATTGTGGCCAAGGCCGTCTCACTGTGGTTAGGGCCTGTGCTGCAGGACGTGGTCCATCCCGACCAGACCTACACAGTCCCGGGCCGTAGCATCTTTAACAACTTGTATCTGGTCCGGGACCTCTTGGAACTCAGGTGTAGGGATGGCTTGTCGTTCGCCCTCCTGGCCCTGGACCAGGAGAAGGCGTTCGACCGGATGGACCACGGGTATCTCCTGGGCACCCTGCAGGCGTTTGGCTTCGGACCCTGTTTCGTGGGTTTTCTCCGGGTGCTGTATGCTTCCGCAGAGTGCCTGGTCAAGCTCAACTGGACCCTGACCGAACCGGTCAGCTTCGGGCGAGGAGTACGTCAGGGCTGTCCGCTGTCAGGCCAGCTGTACGCTCTGGCCATGGAGCCCTTCCTCTGTCTCCTCCGCCGGAGGTTGACGGGGTTGGTGCTCCGTGAGCCGGAGCTGAAGCTGGTCTTGTCAGCGTACGCCGATGACGTGCTCCTCATGTTCCAGGACCCGGGCGACCTGGTGCAGTTGGAGGACTGCCTGGCCGTCTACTCGGCAGCCTCCTCCGCCCGGGTCAACTGGGCCAAGAGCTCTGGCCTGATGGTAGGGGTCGGGTGGCAGGTGAGCTCCCTCCCACCTGTGCTTCAAGCCATCCGGTGGAGTGCGGGTCCACTGCTCTATCTGGGCATTTACTTCTCCGCCACCCATCCCTCCCCGGCAGAGAACTGGCAAGATTTGCAGGACCGGGTGTCCGGGCGGCTGCGGAAGTGGACAGGACTGCTCCGGTGCCTCTCCCTCCGGGGGAGGGCACTGGTGATCAACCAGCTCGTCCTGTCCATGCTCTGGCACCGGCTCAACACCCTGGTCCTGACCCCGAGTTTCCTGGCCTACCTCCAGAAGACAGTTCTGGAGTTCTTTTGGCCAGGACTGCACTGGGTCTCTGCAGGGATTCTGAGTCTCCCTCTGGAGGAGGGCGGGCAGGGCCTGTGCTGCATCCGCAGCCAGGTCCACACCTTCCGCCTCCAGGCCCTGCAGAGACTCCTTTATGGTGCAGGTAGTCCGTCGTGGAGCCACTTGGCGCACGTCTTCCTCCGCCACTTCCGAGGGCTCCGATACGACCGGCAGCTCTTTTTTCTCCACCCGAGAGGTCTTCCGCAAGATCTCTCCGAGCTGCTGGTCTTCTATCAGGACCTCCTCCGGACCTGGAGGCTCGTCTCAGCCTCCAGGCCCCTTGCGGTCACCGATGGGGAGGATCTCCTCGCGGAGCCCCTGCTACACAACCCCCAGCTGAGTGTGCAGGTGGTGGAGACCCCCTCGGTGCGAAGGCAGATGGTCCTGGCAGGAGTCACCAGGGTCGGAGACCTCCTGGACTATGCCCGGGGGGACTAGATGGACCCTCATGCGCTGGCTCGACGCATGGGGGTTCCCACCCTCCGAATCCCCCGACGCATACTCCAGGAGGTGAAGGCAGCCTTACCCCCTACTGCTTTGATGTACCTCGGGCGGGTCTTGCAGGAGGGTGCTCTCCACCCCCCCCCCCCCAGCCCCAGCCCTCCGGTGCTTATCATCGGGCCTCGGCTCTGCAAACCCCCTTGGCCCCCCCATCCTCACGCCCCAAGCTGGCTGCTTGATCTGCACCCGGTCCCCTTCCAGACCGCGCCGAGGAACCATCTGTATGCGCTCGTGCTCCACACTCTTCATTTCCTCGCCCTCGTGTCCCGCCTGGACACGAAGTGGCGGGACCTACTACCACCCTTGGAGGGCGAGGGCCCCCGGTGGGCCAGCCTGTATTCCACCTTGACCCCACGGCCTGCCGGGGACATCAGTGGGCGGCTCCTTCACGGAGCCGTGAGCACAGGCGCGTACCTGGTGCGGTTCACCTCCCACCCTGACACCTGCCCCTTCTGTGGCGTGAGGGAGACCCTGGCGCACGTATATCTGGAGTGCACCAGTCTGCAGCCCTTCTTCCGGCTCCTCCAGAACTTCTTGCTGAGGTTCTGGCTGCACTTTTCCCCTCACTTGTTCATCTACTCACACCCCATCCGTGGCCCCACGAAGTCGCGGGACCTCCTCGTCAGCCTCCTCCTAGCCCTGGCCAAACTAGCCATCTACAAGACCAGGGAGAGGAGGTTGGCAAGGGGGGCTGTCTGCGACTGTGGGGTCTATTTCCTTTCCCTTATCAATTCACGTCTCCGGGCAGAGTTCCTTTGGGCTGCGTCCGCTGGCTCCCTGGACACCTTCGAGGAGCAGTGGGCACTGTCCGGGGTTCTCTGATCATTGTCCCCTTCTGGTTTTCTACGTTTGACCCTGTGACCCCCACACCCTTTCCTGTTTTTTCATTTGTTGTCCCCCGTAATCAGTTGGACCCGGGTCCAGTGGCTCTGCCCCTAGGCTGGGGGGGGAGCCTTTACCAGTGGGTGGGCTCGTGCCCACCCACCTACCCTGGTTTCAAATAGGAGAACTTTCCTACTGCCCTCTGTCCTTGCTATACCACACCACACAAAACATTTGTGCAATTTAACTTAATCCATTTTGGAAGAGGCTCAAAGGCATTGTTAGAAGTTGTCTATTCTACAAAGACAAATCGATCTGTGTTAGGTTGACTTACAGCCATCGCATTAATTACTGCATTGGCTGATGGCCACACTCTCCTTCTTGGGTTGGTGGTGGGCGTCGTCACCCAGGAGCATTTCCACCAACTTAAGAGGGTCAGTATGGGGAGCTGAGAGTATAGGCTCCCTGCTGGGAGCCCAGCTGCCCCTCCCTCCCCCACACCCTGTTCCCTGCCAGGAGACTTGGGAAGCTGTTTGGGGCTTCTCCGCTCCCCCAGGGAAAGCTGCCCAGAGCATCTCCCTTCCTCGTTCCCTGCTGGGAACCAGGGGAAGCCACCTGGGGCTTCCTACTGAGCTCTCAGTGGGGGGCAGATGGCTCTAGCTGCCCGGCTTTCTTGTCAGTGTCACAGCTCATGTGAGGAACTCATTGTCTACAGTGACACTGCATTGTCCTAATTACACCGACATAAGCCCTACACCTCTTGTTGAGGTGGTTTTATTATATTAGCATAACAAGGGAGTTACATGGTGGGAGGAGCATTTCAGTGTCTACACCTCCACCTCTATAGTGTAGACCAGCCCCTTAGTTTGGAATAGGACACATGGGTAGCTAGTATAGAATAGCTATTGCACTTTAAATTCACACTTCAGCTTATTCTGCACTTCCCCATGAAGATAAGTGCTTAGAGAACAAAAGATAAGTATTTCTAATAACATTTCAACTCTACAGGATTTGATTTCACTAGGTTTACAATCTAGGGAAGACAGTTAATTTGCCAGGATGTTTACCATTCATGGAAATATATAAGGTGATGTAAGAATATATATGGTGGCATAGGACGTTTATGCATCCTGAATATAATAGAAGCTGAGAACTAAAAATAAAATATAAAAAAAAAAATCTAAGGGCTATAAAGACTTAGTCTATTTCCTAGTCATAGTGAGATCTATTGTATGGGGTTGAACAAATCACTTTGGTATGGCTTTGCTTTTTGAGTTAAAAATGAAAGGATGGGAATTTAAAAACATTCTTAACTATTAATTTCCCCATAAATAGGGAATCTGTTAAAGTGTTTAGTGAGAGAGGCTCACATATGGTGATCATCTGTGCAGAATCACAAAGAATGAAGTTTCCATGAAACTCAGTCCTCTAAAGATAATAGCTACAGTCATCCAAGCATTCAACTATTATACACTGTAAAGATTTAATTAAGATACCATTTTCAAACTGTTATACAATATGGTTTGTTTTTTAATCTTAAAAGGTTTGATCAGTATTTTTAATTACAGTATATCCATCACTTTACTGCAGTTGGAGTATTTTTTCAGTTGTATGTGTTTTCATCCACAGAAACTTTATGAGCTGAATAACTTACATGCTCTTATGGCAGTGGTGTCTGGATTGCAAAGTGCCCCCATCTTCAGGCTGACTAAAACATGGGCGGTAAGTATGCTCAATAGGGTTATGTGTTGTTTTTTAATTCCTCCTTGAAAAATAGATTTATTATAACCTTTTGTAGCTTGCTTCATGGATCCAGTGATTATTAAAGATTCTTTTGAATCCAGTTGTACTACGGACAGTGTGTTTCTAGTCCTTTTGTCTCCATTCTCCTCCTGAACCTTTTTCCATTTTGGCAATGAAAACTTTTTCAAAGAAAAATAGTTTCCTGCAGTTTGTGTTAAATACAGAGGTTTGTAATTTGGCCAAATGCTATTTTGCATTAGTTGCTGGAATATTATGAATGCCAACGAAAGTTGTGTATTAGTCATGTGAGGGATCATACTGTTGGAGTCTTTTTAGCTTTAGAGAATATATGTCCAAAAATTACTACTTCAGATTCCATAAATTTTCTTGTTTCCATCACTGATAATGAAACTTCATTATTTTTTCAGTGTTTCCAAGTATGATATTTCATAGTTGTAGCAACTGTATGAACAATATATTTGCTTGTCTCATTTTTAATATCAAAGTTTGAAAGAATGAAGTTTTTTGTTTGGCAGTTTTTTCCCCTCTGCCACACTATATTTGGCTAAAATAGAGAGTAAGATAATCTTTGTGTACCAGTTTCATTGGTAAGCAAAATTTTGGGGATAGCTTTTAATTGCTATTGCAGAGCCAAGAAAAATATTGAGTCCAATTTTTACCATAAATTGTGTGCCTGCATAACCATACAGATGAGCTTCATCCAGTGCGACTTATTCAAACATGGTAAGATTTACTCAGCAATTGTGTAAGGCATCCACATGAACTGACTTTTAAAAGGAGGGCTGACAGTCCTCTGAGAGGGCATGCTGGTGGAGAGAACTTTCTCATGTGCTCATAGCGTTGTTGTATTCCTGCAAGCCAGAAGGAGTTGTCAAGGATGGGATTTTTCAGTAAACACACACTGTTGATGACACTGTACGGCAACATACATTTCAGTACTTAACTGAATATAATTTACCTCAGGCAAGCTAGGCTAGTTCAGAATTAAAAAGACCATGCAGGTCCTTATATAAAATTATGGGGTTTTTTTTGTTTCAGAATGACTTAAATTAGTTTAAAATTCAGCAAATGTCAAGGTGTTTCTGGGAGAGAGCCCCAAACCTCCTATTTATTTTTAATTTTCTCCCTTCAGTTACCCCAAACTTTACATGGTTAACCACAGGTCTGTTGCTATTCCATTTCGCTCTCTGTGCGAGGATCACCATGCACATCTCAAGGGTATGTCTCAACATTCCATCAGGGGATGCTAAATTTAAAGCCAGCTCTCCGGCCTTTAAAATCCCAGGTAATAGTTTTTAAATTTTTTTTCTGATTCTCATGAAAAACTGATTCTTTTTCTTTGAGTGTTTGCTCATGCCCATTCTGAATTAGGTGTGTGTGCACTGCATGCACCAATGCTGGAAATGCTTCCTCTAGTGATATCAGCAGGACTGGCTCTAGTGCCCTCTGCAGTGACACGAGTGTGTTTGTATATAGGGCGCCCCTGGCCCCCCTCCCGCTTGGTTTCTTCTCACTGCCCGTGACAGTGCTGGAACTCTCCCTTGCTTTTGCGAACTACAGCGTTCCCTGGGGTTCTTTATTTTATATAGTGTATGTAGTTACTGTTTTGGAGTTTGTTAGTAATTAATGGCTGGTTAGTGGCATGCCCTGGTCCCCAGGTATTAAGCCCTGTGCTTCAGGCAAGAAGCCTATGCCTTTGAGTGACATGTACCACTGTTTGAAATGTCTGGGGGAAGCTCATCTTTGTGAGAAGTGTAAGATCTGTGAGGGGTTTTGCCCCTGGACCAAAAAGGACTGAGACATTAGGCGCAAGGCCCTTCTCATGGGATCAGCTCTGACTGGTGTGAGAGCCATGGTCGGACTTGGTATCAAGTATGGTGGTGTCAACCAGAAGTGTTCCCCCAGCGCCGGTACCCATACAGCACTGATTGACATCACCGGCACTGAGAGAGAGAAAGGCGCATGCCGAGAAAGAGCTGAAGTTGGCTAAGAAGAGCTCAGGCACCACAAACACCTCCACCTGCGAAGGTGTCAAGCCCGACTCTAGTGCCATGCCAACTCTGGGTAGTGGCAGGGGCCCAAGCTGCTTACTAGATCCTTCTAAACCTGAGGCGTTCCAGGCAATGATGGACCTGTTGGCCTTGCTGGTGCTGCCTACACCCCAGGAGGGTAGAACAGGTCACCAGAGTTCACATGCCCAGACCGGGAGCCAATCAAAGGGAAAATGGACGCTGGTTCCACCACAGCCTCTCTCTTCCCTGCTGGCTTCGCAGCAGTCACCAGAGTCCTTGTGTGGCTCCCTGTTACTACACTGGCAAAGGTTGGGGTTGAGTCTTCAGTCTCCAGGTGCTGGTCACCTGATCACTGATACTAGACCGAAGAATGTCAGCATCAATCTCAGGAATGGTGGTGTTCACCAAGCCCCCGGCACTTCCCCATAAGCCCCACGGAGAATCTCTGGAGCCCTGGCACTATGAAAACCCCTAAAAGAAATGCAAAGATAAGTTGAGTTTTAGACATGAGCGGCACTTGGATTCTTAGCACTGTTTCTTGTCTCCAGAGTCTGGACGCTTAAGAAGCGGTGTGGCGAAACATGTGGCATCAGCACCCACATGGTTGCCAACACTCAGCTCCTCAGACTTGTGAGAGAGAATTAGTCATCCCTCCAAAAGGACAAACCCCGAAGCAGCCCTCTAAGTTCCCCATGCCGCCGCAGATGGCAAGGTGGCTGCAAGGACAATGGCCAGGTCCCTGGCAATTTTGGAATCCGTGGATGTTCCCTCAGGCAGCGATGATGAATAGAGGAACTTTCTGAGCCAGTGGATGAATTATTTGGAGTCCTGGCATCTCCTTCCAGAGTGGACCTCCCAGTGCACGATGAGGTGCTGAAGCTTGCTAAGGCACTGTGGCAGACCCTGGCTTCCCTGCCCCTTACATCTAAGCGGGGAGAGAAAAAAATATTATGTGCCTGCCAGCGGATTTGAAAACCTATACATACACCCCTCCCTGGTTCACTAGTTGTGTCGGCAGCTGACGATTGTGACAGGCAGGGACAAATGAGTTCAACACCCAAAAATAAGGAGGCCAAGAGTTAGATTTATTTGGTCACAAGGTGAACTCAATAGCGAGCCTACAGCTGAAAGTGTCAAATCATCAGGTGCTTTTAGAATGCTACCATTTTAATATCTGGTAGTTGCTGGAGAAGTTCGCAGACTCCCACTCTCAGTCCTCCAAACAGGATTTCAAGGCCGTCCTGAAGGAAGGAAATCAGTGGCTAGAGCCTCCCTGCAGGCGGCATCGGGTGCAGTGGACTCAGTGGCGTGGGCAGTGGCCTCCACAGTGTTGATGAGGAGTGTGTCCTGGTTCCAATCATCTGGGCTTTCAGCGGAAGTCTGCAATCCATCCAGGACCTCCCCTTTGAGGGTTGTACCCTCTTCGTGGACCAGACTGATGCCAGGGTGCATGAGCTTAAAGACTCCAGGGCCACTTTGAGACCGTTGGCCTCTACACCCCATCTTCATCCAGGAGGCACTTCAGGCTCTTTCAGCAGCAGAGATTCAGGGGTCAGCCTCAGATGGAGCCCTACAAGAGGAGGCACAAGAGCTATAAGCACTACCAGGACAATTCGCTGGCCTCGACCTTGAGAGCAGGACCGAGCCACCACCTCTCAGGGGGAAAGAGGCTTTTGAAGGTATGCCCAAGAGCAACCTACCAGACTGCATTCAGGATCCAAATTCATGATCATTTTCTTCCTGTCTAGCATCTTTCCTTCCTGCTGGGAGGGCCATAAAGGGACCGTTATGTTCTAAACACCATGGTCTTTGGCTATACCCTCCAGTTTCTTTCACTCTCGCCTTCCGTCCCAGTCACACTTCAAGGACCCCTCTCACAATCAACTCCTTATTCAGGAGGTGCAGGCCCTGCTCAGTGTGGGTGTGGGGGAAGAGGTCCCTTAAGCACTGAGAGGGAAGGGCAGCTTCTCCCACTACTTCCTGATCCCCAAAGCCGAAGGGGGACTGTGGCCCATTCTACACCTACATACTTTGAACAAATTCCTCAAGAAGCTAAAATTTCATATGGTCACCCTGACATCTATCATCCCTTCCTTGGATCTGGGTGACTGGTATGCTGCTCTCGATTTAAAGGATGCCTATTTTCGTATTGCAATCTTCCCGGTCCACAGGACATTCCTGCGGTTTACTGTGGACGCCCAACACTACCAATTGGTGGTTCTACTGTTTGGCCTTTCCACCGCACCATGCGCATATGCCAAATGCATGGCGGTAGTGGTGGCCCACCTCAGGTGCAGAGGAGTGCAGTTTTCCCTTATGTGGATGATTGGCTGATCCAGGGTCGTTCACGGGCGCAGGTCCTATGTAATATTGAGATCATGAGGGACCTGCGGATCGCTGGGCCTGTTAATAAACAGGCAAAAATCGATATTAACACCAATGTAAAGGATAGAGTTCAGAGGGGCAGACTCTACTCTACTCAAGCCAAGGCACTCTTGCCCAAAGACAGATTCTTGGCATTGTCATGGCTCATAGCCCAACTATCAGCCTCACAGTAAGTGTGTGTCTGTTTCCCACTTCCATGTGAACCAGGACATATTCCTGCCAGTATTTTACCCAAAGCCACACAAATCCAACGAGGAGAGGCGCCTTCACTCTCTTGATGTGAGGAGAGCACTGGCTTTCTGCATTGACAAGACCAGACCCTTCCGCTGCTCCATGCAGCTCTTCGTTGCGATCGCTGACTGGATAAAGGGATGTCTGGTGTCCGTCCCAGCAGATCTCATCCTGGATCTTCAAGATATGCTGCTCATGTCCATTCCACAACCCTCCCTCCTTCCCCTCTGTTGGAGTTCCGGTGAGAAGGAACTGAGAGGGAGGAAGGCCGGCAGCGCCCTATATACAAGCACATATCCACGCCACTGCAGAGGGAGCTAGAGCTGGCCCTATGGTTACCTCTAGGGGAAAAATTTTAAGCACCAGTACATGCGGCACGCGCACACCTAACTCTGAATGGACATGAACAACAGTTACGAGGGAAGTAACTGTTCTTTCTCCCATCTCTGGGAAAGTGTTTTTACATTTCAGACTTTTCTGAGGTGAGCTCAGCCATGCATGCCTTCACCCTAAATAAGTTGCAAATTCAGGTTGCATGGTAACCCCTGGATGTGCATGCTGTAAACCTCTTCAGATATTTCTCTTGAAGGGCAGTTTGCACAAGTTCTTTTGGAAGTAACATTTTCCCTCTAATTCTCAATATATAAAGGGGAAGGAAGGAAAGACTTCTAAAAATAGAGCCAACCCAGTATTATCATCTGTGGAGTAGGCCATGCAATGCAATTGATTCCCAAAATCTTCAGCTGAAGAGGCTGAAATTTCCCACTCTCTCCTGGAATATTTTGATTCCAGTCATAGCTTCCTGAATGAAACTGTTGGGGGTGAAATAAATCTTTTGCACTCCCACTTAAAAATGGCAGATTAAGCTGCTCAATTTATACAAACACACCTCAAAATGAGAGAAAGGTAAAGGCAAAGCAGTTGCAACTATTCCACTTCCCGGACAAAATAGTGGACTCATTATAGTCCTATCCAGAGAGGAAAAGAGTCACCAACACAATCCCCTTTAAAAATAATGGGCCCAGTAAGTTAAGGCCACCAAACACTTATAGCTGTCTAATGTCAGCTATTCCTTTTTACATGTCAACAAAACCATTCTCAACATAGGGAAATCCTAATTAAAGTGCAGTGAGGAAGCATTCTGAAAGAATTTGCGAGTTGCAGAACTGAAAGCTCTCCAAAGTGAGACTCTAAATCCTTCCCACTGCTCTCCAGGTAGTCATGACTGCTGTTTTCTTTGCTCAGATAACTGTATCTCTGTCATCAACATGTATGATTCTGGAATGGCCCTTTTACAAGGTTTTATTTTTCATTTTCACCTCAGTGGCAGAGAAACTCTTGGCTGTTTTAGCTACAGTAGGTCAGATTGTTGTAGGTTTGTGGCTTCAGTATAAACACCGGACTCCTGCTTCTGGCCTGACCAGGAGGCAGGGCCTTTGGGGGGCGGGGGTGCGGGAAGTAGGGTCCCGGGAGAGAGGAGGAGGGGCAGGGAGTGAGGCCAGAGTTACAGTGCTCATGCAGGCCCCCTGGGCATAGGCCCCGTTGCCCCATGCAGTAATTCACCACTGTTTAGGCACTCGTAGAATGCCAGTGCCCCTAGGCACGTTCCTACTGTGCCTTATTGGAAATCCAACTCTGAACACATCCTCTACTTAGTTCTCATCATGGGCTCTGCGGTAGAGAAGGAAATGAGGGGGTGTTCAGCTATGCGTGCTGGCTAGCCTCATGGTGGGGCAGGAGAGAGAGACAGTGAATGTGCAGGCAGAACAGACACCATCAAAGTTCTCTGATCAGCAGCACAGGGAAGCAAACACACCTATAGTCAGCAACCTAAAGGAGACGCATCTTGAAGAACCATTGATACTGCACAAGGTAACTTCTTTTTCAGGTAGTCCTAGATTAGGCTGATATCACTTTGCATTCTGTGTCCACTAAAGTCTCCATGTGGGTGGCATTCTTCCTGGCTGCAGGCTTCTGACATTACCAAGGATTGCAGTGTACAATAGAAGACCTTTTATTTGAGGGGCTCAAGAATAATGGCTCCCTCTACCACATAAGCTTTCCTGAGCAATGTTCCAATAACTAATAAGCATGTACCTGTGGTCATCTGCATGTACTTTCTGCTCTTTGTGCAATCACTTAAGCCTCTCATGATGATGCCAACTTTGGCAAGTGGGGTATTACAGTCTCAGTTTGGAAGAGCCAAAGTCCTTTTTTCTGTAAGGGAACTGCTGATGCATCATCCACATTGGAATGTGTGTGTGTCCAGTACTCAGAGAGCATCAGTTAATGTAAGATAAGTAACTTTTCTTCATGTGTGCTGATATTTCATCAAACAAATGGGGTCTTAAAATTATAGAGTGGGGATCTTATAGATTCTTAGGATTTACCCCACTTCTTTACTTATCTCTTCTTTCCCACAAAACATATTAAAAAAACCAGGCAGTTCTGAACAATCATTGGGACCAATAATCCCTGTGCCTACTGAAGAAAAACTCTTGCTTCAGGTTCTTCATAGTAGAGAGAAGGATTGGAGACTTTGCCTTCCCATTCACTCAGCCTCCCATACTTATGTGAACCGTTGCTGTCTGAAGTGTTACTGTTTGAAACTTGATTGATTATGTCTTAAATCACTATCACTCCTAAGAGCTGATGAAATTTCTTTTGAAATCTAGGAAGCCGTTTACTGCCATGGAATTTCTGGAATATGGAAAATTTAGTATATGTGATGTATTTGAGAACCCCCATGTATGGCACTAAGGATATTTTTTAATATTGAACCCTAGTTTCTCAAAAGTACACATATCAGCTTAAAATATGATCAATTTCTCATGGTTGCAACCAGTCGCTGTACCCACCTCAACTCACATGCTCCAAAATAATCATCATTACAAAAATCTCATATTAAATGTCCGAGGAAGCAATGGAGTCTCAATTTAGTTTTACAAGTTCTGATTAAAACTCCTTTTGATCCATCTTTCATGATTGAATTTCTTGACTCCAAAAGTTAGTAATTATGTTAACAAGGAAATTTAATGAGCTGTCATAAGGCTGTCTGTCTCCCACTCCTCAAGAATAGCTATTGCATGCATTAAATGTGGTATATGAGCAATAAGGATTTATTTATATAGAATTAAATCTTGGAGGAAATCAGATGGTTCTCACTTTGTTTCAGTATGTGGAACCTTTTTGTAGCTATAACATTTACAAAGCCACTATTTTGCAGCTGGATAAAATTGCTTATATCACAAACAAACCATAAATTGCCTAATAAAGAGCCTTTTTATGAGGTAGAAGCCCACTCAATCAGAGGCACAGTCTCATGGTGGGCTGAGACTGAACACAGAATGTCCTTTGAGATATGCAATAAGCACTGTAAAACAGAGGAAGATGGCCTGTTCCAGTGATGCTTACACAAGAGAGTTCTTCAGCCTTACTTTGGCCTCCTTCTGTAAGGACCCTAGTATGTTTTAAATAAGTTTTTCAGGTAAAAATTAAGTCTACTATAAGTTACTGTCTAGGTTCCCCTCCCTTTTGTTGAGGGTTGTGTTTCTACTGCTTGCTATTTCACCGTAGTATCTAGATTGACAGATTTGTGGGTAACCATACTGGAAAAAGGTAAATTTAGATTTTTTTTATTTTTTTTAACCCATAACTTTATCTTCTTTAAGTGAATTCCCATTATTCTGTCAGAATCAAACCCCCATGCTTAATCTTTAACAAAAATTTAATTTCCTGTTTTGGGACAGATTATTTTTTGTACTTTCCATTTGTTTTCTTTTCAGGAATGGAAACTGGAGCAAGAGAAATAATAGTAAAACTTAAAATCTCTGACAAAATTCATCTTGGTTATTAAAATCCTTGTTTGGTTAGTATGGGCCTTTTTTGTGTTTAAGGCTTTGGCAGTATGCCTGTGGTTTCAACATGCATGCAGTTTTCCAGGCATGCCACAGCAGGAAGAGCTGGGAAGCTGCCAAAAACAAAAAAAACGAAACCAACCAACACCCCCCCCCCCAAACCCCAGGGAAGACTGTTTGGCCCTACCTTAAAGCATGGTGTGATGAATGTGGGAATTCTTAGTAATATTTTTATGATCCATGTGTGTGCTTCAGTTTATCCCATTCACTTTGTACTACTATACACTGAGTGTAAGGGGCAAATGAGGCATGGCCAAGTGTCACAGGCTGTGATTTGAGTTGGCATGAACAGTCAAATAGAATTATCACATATGAATGGAGAATATGGAGGAGACAATGGGAGCCTCAATTACTGAAAATCAATGCTTAATGACTGGGAAGCCAAAGCTGGCTGAAAACGAAAACACAGCATGGTTACAGTGAGACACAGGAGGACAGGTGAAGAGACTGTCTTTTAAGGTTGCTGGTGAGAACACAGATCACATACAGAGATGGAGAAGGATTGGGAGGCAAGACAGATCTTCAAACAGCATGGCATCTTGGGGCTATGGCTCCTCCCAGTAGACTCTGACTTGAGAGTTACCATGCTAACCTAAGACTTCCAGATGCTGTATTTCAGTTGACTCATAAATCTTGCCTTGCTTTGAAGAAGCTGTTGTCATCGCAGATACTCACTGTTTGCATTACTCCTTAGGAAGATAAAGAATGTGTCTCAAGTCTCACTTGATATGGACTTGCTGCAGAGAGCCACAGTGAGAAACAAGGGTGCTGAAGCTCATGGGGTTGTATGACCTGCCCTGGAAATAGTGTGCCCGGCCCCCGGGATCCTTAAGGGAGCACTCCCAGGAGACTCTTTAAAGGTCAGGGCACAGCACAACACCTGTATATCTGACACTTGGGTAGGGCACCTCATTTTTGTTCCTTACCAGAAATCTTCAAAAAAAATGATTAGGTTTTGAACAATTCAGTTTTGGAATTTTTTGATTTCTACTTGGATTTTGTACCTGCTCAAACTCTGTGGACTTGGCTCTCTGCTCACAGCAGCACCTCCCCCAGCAGATGGCACAGCACGCCTGCACTAGGATGGGTAATTGGCTGCTGCAGCTATGTAGTGGAGCGGGGAGGGAGCAAGATGGACAGGGAGCCTGCTGAGATTGCTGACCACTGCATTGACAGCCAGGGGGAAAGGAAAGCTGAACCCCTGGAGCATTGGTCCCCTCCTGACCTGGTCCTTCAGTGGAGCCCCAGGACATAGAGCTCCCACAGGGCATGCCCCTCACCCCCATCCACTCCCTCCATAAGTGCTAGACACCCTTTGCCCCTCCTCACGCAAATAACTCAGCTATAGTTAATTGTGTTCAGGGCACAGTATACATTTTGTGTTATAACCAATGAACGTGTGACAAAAAAGGATCCAATACATCTGCCTTTTTTGACAAAACACATCTGAACATACATACCATTGTGCTCAAACCATCATACTTTTCTGTGGAGAAGACAGATCAAGCCCATATTGCATTTTTCTCTTATTAAACAGAATTTGTGTATGTGAATACTAGCATGGTCTGTATCAGGCAATACATGGATTTTTAAGAATTGTAGTGCATTTTAAAAATTTTCACTAGATTTTATGCTCTTCTTTCCTTCACTGGAAAATAAATGTATGGGGAAGCTCACAGTTTACAGGTCATGGAATTTCAAGATAAAGAAACTATCAATAAGTCAACCAAAATGGCATGGTTGTGAAATAGGGGTTTGTTACAGACCAGGGCTGTTAGGGCAACCATATTTCCTGCAGTCAGCTTGGCTTCACACCCATTGGGAGCGATGGAAGAAGTGGCCATTTTCTGCCAAGGGGACTTTTAGCTTCATTCTTATTGAAAGCAATGGGAGATGGTGGCCTTTTTGAAAGAAGCTAGATCTTCTTGCAATTCTCTGTATTAGAACATTATTGGTCTGTACCTGCTGAAGAAGACGACTTTCAGTAATGGAGAACAAGCATTTTAAAAAAAAAGTGAATCCTTTTTTAAAAAAAAAAAAAAAATTTAGCCAGTGCATGAGATTTCAGTGAGTTTTAACTGATATTGAACTTTGAATAGTCTGCATTATTCCATTATTAAGATCATTGGAGCCAAAAAATGATCTGACATGGTACTAAATTTCTTAAATGACTCATTTAAAAATTAATGTTAACTCATAAACTAACCAATTTTTTCATAAATTCTCTCAATGTATTCTATACTTGAAGAGTAAGTGCTGTAATTTTGGGGAGGATGATCAATATTCATATGTAACAAAGTGGTCGAATCCCTGCCTTAAGTACAGAACTCTTCTCAAACCCTAAATGAACTTGCAACCCTTCTAAATTTCTCTTTTCTAGTTATTGAGCCGCAAGGACAAAACTACTTTTGAAAAGTTGGAGTATGTTATGAGTAAAGAAGATAATTACAAACGACTTAGAGACTATATTAACAGCTTGAAGATGACTCCTTGTATTCCATATTTAGGTAGGTAAGCTAAACAGTTTTGGTGTGCAGCTTTAAGGCAATAGTACTTGCACAGTGACTTGCAGAAAAACTAAAAATAATCTTTCAAGCAATATTTAAGAGTATTTTAGTGCTTTAACAAAGAATGTAGAACCATCTAGTTGGCTGTAAATGTTCTGTATACAGCAAGAAATAACTTTTCTACTCAAGAAGAATTCCCATTAACCATCTCAAGTGCTCTTAAAATTTTACAGAGAATCAATTTTCTTGGAGATGGTTTTTTACCTGATGTAGTGTAGATTTATTAGTCGCCTCCTGGAAAAGCAGTTACAGACTCTTATCTGCTAATGTGTTTCAAAAACTATACACTTGACTGTAGATAATGACTGATGGCTTTTCATTATTAAAACTAACTTCAGAGATAAACGTGAGTTCTGGAATCTGTTTTAAACGTTGTGGAATCTGATTTCTCCTGCATAATTGTCACTTTGATTATACTGAAGTGACTAAGATATTAAATTATTACAAAATACTTTAAAAAAGGGACATTTATAGATATTTATCATGAATAATTTACCGTCCTATATTTCTAAGAAAACTTTACTGATTTATTTATATATTTGCTTAATGTATATAGTTTCTATTGCTATGTTTATCAGATATTTTCACCAGCTTTATGGAATTACCCGACTGATTTAAAGAACAGCTTTAAGCAAAATTATTGCCTAACACTTTATTTTTGATATTTTTGTTACTTATATAAAACTTAAGTAATTATAAAAATGTTAGACATATTTGTCTGACTGTTTCCCTCTCCCAGAAGTGTGGCAGGTCACATGAGTCTGTCCCACTTAATATGCATTGTGTTGCAAACATCAGTTATTCCTTTACCTACATCGAGGTGAGCTCCAGTGGACCACTACAGCTGACTGGTCTTGATAATCTCTCCAAATGCTAAATCTGCTTTCTCTTACTAACTACTTTGGGCTTTTTTAACTCCTCTTGAATGTGGGAATTAGAAATCCTTCATTGTGCTAACATCCACATATCTGGCATGATAGGTATTTCAGCCTCTGTAGCTTATGCGGGCTACAGAATCAGTCCTGTCAGTCACTGGCAGCAAGCCCCCTATAGCTCCCACTAGTTTTGTTCTGCATCAACAGCAGCAGGCAGAGTTAACCAGACCTTTGCACTGCAGAGGTTTTCTGAGGAAAACTAAAAACAAATTGTAATGCTCAATAATTTGATTGTATAATTTAGTCATCTAAATACCAGCTGTGTCTCAAATTTGTTGGCTTCATGAGTTGCCCCTTCAGCTCTGCTTCCTCTTCTGAGACATTGATGCATCTGATGTCCCTTCATCTGCTGAGGGAGAAAACAGGCAAAAAAAACAAGGCAAAAAGAGAGGTTTATTCTTTCACTTCACCCTTTCTTACTGAGTGTCAAAATGGGGAGTTTCACCTCCTCTGGGGGTAGGATATATTTTTCCTCTCTCAACAATCCTGTCAAGGCAGGGGTCACGTTGGCCTCCTTTCCCTGGGCAGGAGCAAAGCCAGGTAGGATTGGCTCAAGTGGCTTTGGTGGATAAGATGTAGGCACCATCCTAGCAGCCTGGTGTGGACAGCATTACCTAGGTACCCCTATCCCAGACAGAAGAAGAGCCAGGCAGGACTGGAACAGCCCACTCCAAAGGGAAATGCCACCACTTCTTTCTTAGAGGAGTAGTGCCAAAGAGCAGTACACTAGAAGGATGTTCACATCTTAGTCTGTAGAACCCACACCTGCAACCACGACCCCTGCCTGGAGGACTCTTGGGCCACAGATGGAGACCTTTGAATATAACATGGATGCCATGTTTGGTAAGGGACTTAGTCCCATCCCCATTCCTGTCATCTCTGTATCAGACCTCTTCAGGGTGCCCTAATAAAAATCCAGGCAAGAGCCTCTAGGAGAAAAGCAGACTCATTTGAGAGAAGGAAAAAAGGATGTTCCAGTGGTTAGAGTGCTAACCTACACTGTTTGAGATGCAGAGTCAATTTCTACTCTGCCACAGACATTCCTGTTTGGCTAAGGGCAAGTAACTTAGTTTCTCTGTGCCTCGACTCACCACCTGTAAAATGTGGAAAACAGATCTTTCCTACCTCCCTGGGATGTTGTGAGGCTAAATACCTGAAAGATTGTACATGTTCAGATTCTACAGCGATTGGATCCAAATAAGAAAGATAAATAGGTGGATTTGGGCCACCTGGATCATATGAGGTAGAAATGGACAAAACTTGTCCCAGAGCATCATGCTTCTGGGGATTCCATTCTTGAACTCCAGCCCAATTCTTGAGACCCAAAAAACATGTCCCAGAGTGAAAATGAAAACAGTAAGTAAAATCTCTAAGGACCCAGGCTTTCAAATGGGAAAGAGGAAAAAAAGCAATCTTCCTTGACAAGAGGGACAGCAAGAGGATCAAGAGAGCAAATATTTTAAATTTAAAAGACATTATAGAATAGGCTTGCAGTCACACATGCTGTGAAGCTTTGATCATAATTCTTTGGCCGTCCTCAATAATCTAGATTATTCTTATACTGTACACTACACTCTAAGACTCAAATAGCTTCAGATTTTGGGCGAATCACATACAGGGTTAAAATATTAACGTTTAGGTATTGTGAAACTGCTGAAAAGTTTTATAACGTTCACGCAATAAAAAAAATGGGGAGGGAAAATATTGTGTCCAATGATAACTATTCTTCAGAATGTTTATTGACCCTACTGTCTGCCTCTGTGTCAATTCCAGCTTGATTTTAGCAGTGACTGTGCTCTTTAACTCTTGAATAGAGGGATTAAGGTTTCATGTACTTGAAAAACAGATTTTCACGTATTCAAATGTATGGCATTGATTGTAGTATATATGATTGAGATTTGTAATCACTGCATTCAGGTCAGAACTGAACCAAGGGGAAGCAGGTGTGGAAAGGGAAAGACAAAAGATAAGCAAAATGGAATTTTAAGGTCTAATTTCTCTCAAATGTCCAAGATTAGAAAATGTTTCTTTATAGTATTGGAAAGCTCCAACTTTCAGCTATTCAAAGGTTTTTAGCATTAGCTTCTATTTGTTATGAGTTTGAGATATTAGACCAAGCGGAAAAAAAATGTACTAGATAGGCCAGCCTACTTTAAGCATCCCAGGTATCCTGGGCTTCTCTGCCTCTTGCTTAAAGTCTTTCTTATCTAATGCTTTAAAAGAGAACTAAATATTTTTCTCTATCTAGCTGATTTGGATTTTTTCTGTTGCTTAAGTGTACAAAACGCAAATATATGCAAAACTGACAAGGGAAAACACAAGAATAGTAGAAAACTGTATAATTGTTCTTCCTTTATTTCAAGTTTATGCCAGTGCAAACATCCCTTTAAACATATGAACAAAATTTTGTCCAAATTCTGCAGTAGACTAAGTCTTTGGACATAAAATGTCAGTTTATTAAAGTCTAATGTATATTTTCTTTCTGCTTAGAAATGGAAAATGGGTTTTGTTGATATCTGTAATGCTCTTTGCTGGGATCAGCTGTAATTTAAAAGCTTGTCTATCATCTGGTTTAACATAGCACCTGTTTTTATTAGTGACAAGAATGCTTTATGCTTCCATTTTAATTCTTTAGAGGAATAGTGAATTAGAAATACTTTTCTGGTGTTCTTTCTATAAAGTGACTTAATTTCTTATGGTTAAATGTCAAATGAAAATGATTTGTAACACTAATCTTGGTAAATTGAACTGTCTTGGAAGCTTAATTATTCAATTCAGTTAATCTCTTCCTGCAATGAAAAATTTAACAGGTAGTAAGACCTGTTCAGAATTTGAGTATTCTCTCTAAAGGTTAACTAAGGATTTTTACTGAAATGAGGAGAAGAATATGCAATGAAAGAGTAATTCACTAACCTGTTTCTGGTTTTCCACTTTTAGGCTCTAATCTTTGAAAGGATTTTTCTTTGTTTTCTGTTTTTGGGTATGTAAAACGTACACAGAATTAAATTACATAGAAAATGCTGTAAGCACAGCATTAAGATTAACTGGTTCAATGACTCTTCTATGGCATGAGAAACATAGTTTGGAAAGCAATGCTGGATATCACACTCCAGGAACTGGAAGAATAGCATTACTTTAAAGTATCTTTTCTGAACTTACTAAGCATGTGTTGACTGTCACATGCTATCTGAGATCCCAGCTGCTGACAGACATAGACTACCATTGGCACTGGTCATGAAGGATGCTGCTGGTAGTGGTATGAGGGAGGACACAGAAAGAGGATGACTGGTGTTGTCTCAGAAGTTTAACAGTTCAGTTTTGTCTCCCAAATTAAGATGAGTATGTCTTCACTGCAGAGTGAACTTGAGCTCTTACTTGCATTTGGTCCTTAAATTGTCTCCCATCCATACGTGCAAACCTCTAACCTGAATTTGTTGCTTTGACGTGGGGCTTCCTGATATATCTGTGGTTATAGACTAAAGCACAAATGCTGCTTTTACTCAAGATGGTAATCTATCTGTCCACTTTGCAGTGGGCATGCAGGCTAAATCAATTGTGATAGTCCTCCAGTGCCTTCTCATAATTCCCCAGTGAGCCCAGAAGGAAAGAAACGTCTTCCACAGTTCACTGGGAAAGAATCAGAGCATTTCCAGTTATTCCAGTGCTAGGAACCATGGGATTTGCCCCCAGAAGTCCTAGCGACATATGGGTGAGTACAGCACCAATGTACACCCAGTGACTCAAATGTGGCTTTGTAGTGTAGCAACCCACACCTGGGCTAGGGTAATGTGGGTGCACAAACCCAAATGCCAATCACCCAAATTAATTCTGCAGTGAAGACCCATCCTATATAGCCAATTAAATGGTCAGCACAAACTGAGAATGTATAAATTTTGTTTATTTTATTCTGAAGCAAAATATAACCTCTCTGAAAAAAATTTATAATGAAAAGTCTTACAAAGCCCTAGTTATAGTTGTGCTGCCAGACCTCACAGTAAAACAAGTGGGTCAAACTGCTAAAAGTAAAAGATGTTTTCTTGGCTTAAAATGTGCTACTCCCTTGAACTAGTCTTTTATATTTGTGTTTTGCTGAAGGTGAGATCAGTTGTGCTAAGCTGTTGGAGCTGGGGGAAAAGGAGGGTGTATCTTAGAGTAAAGGTATAAATGTTTGTCTGGTGAGTGCTAGTTTGGCAAAGTGTCAGGAAAAAATTGTGTGAATTATTGCTCTTAATCTGAAAATCATTAAAAATGTTTATTTGTTCTTGTCATAAATTACAGAATACTCTTAAGTGGTGTGCTGGGGATTTGGCACTTTGACAACTCTCATTTTGTAGGAGAGAAAAATAGAACAGTGTGCTACATAAGGGTATAGAACATGTTAAATATCCTCCATGTATAATTCTTGTCATCATGTCTACTTCACTTCCCTAATGGGGAGGCAATGAAATTTATACTACTGAGGATGTTACTCTGGAAGGAAAATATGCAGAAAAATACCTTTTAGTCAGGCAAAAATTGAAGTCAGTTAAATTGAGCAAATCTTCCAAATGCACTGATTATGGTTTCCCTTGAGAACTGATGTTTGCGGTCTCGTAAGTCTTCTCTTTTGGAAATACATTTTATATATATATGGTGTGTGTGCACGTGTGTGTGTTGCATATAAAAATTTTAAATAAAAGAACAATATTAAGGTTGCAAGGTCAAGCACTCAGAAGTTAGGAAGTATCAGAATTAAAGTTGCTTGTGCAACCTTAATGGGGTCCCTTGTGTATATGCATGACAATCTTGCATCATGACATGATCATATGTTGGAGTTTTTCTACAGGATGCTGCCTCATTTAGTGCATTGGATGAATGATGCTCATGTAATGAGCTGCTGTTCAATAATGTTTCCCATCATTGTTCATAGTGTGGCTGTATGCTTTATTTACTGCATACTGTTCTAACTCTGCTCTGGAAACAGAATTACTAATTTCCTCATGGGTTTTTCTGTGGTGCTCGTCACTATAGAATCTGAATGCTCCACAAACAGTGAATGTGTTTTCATAACACCCCTGTGAGATACGTTGGTTTTATCCCCGTTTTATAGATGGCGAATGAAGGGACAGAGATTAAGGTAAAAAAAAATTCACCAATTTTGAATTCTGAATTTGAAACACCTAGGATCTGGTTTTTAGAGTGTTTAGCATTATATAACACTCAATGTTTATGGGGGATTTTTCAAACTTTTTATTAAAGCACAGTTACAATAAAATGTTAACATGCTATATTGTACATTATTTATTCTTGATCAAGTTAGTATGCGAAGAACCTAGCTGAGCACAGTTCTTTGAGTGGCTCTGCATATTTCCAGTTATGGGTGCTGCACCGTCTTTTGGTCCCTAATGGTAGAACCCTCTCTAAGCAGTGTCCCTTAGAGCTCTTGCATGCCCCCTCATGTTCCTCTAGTCAGTCTCTCTGAACTTGCTGAGGGTGAGAATGTATAAAGGCGAACAGTACCTTCTACCACCTCAGTTCCTCCCAGTCACTGTGCCAGGTGGAAGTGAACTTAACCCCCAAACTAAGTGGACTGGATTTCTCCCTTCTAAACAATTAATTAAACCACTCCAGAGCTACCACTCGGTAGCTATGTCGATAGGAGAGCATCTCCCGCCAACATAGAGCTGTCCACACTGACACTTCTGTTGATGAAACTTACATCAGTTGGGTGGGGGGGTTCACACGCCTGACTGACAAAAGTGCTAGTGTAGACATAACTTCTTGTTGTTAGTCTTATTTTGGATTATGGTGGAATTGAAGAAAAAGAAACTGGGATTCAAGCAGTGTACTTCGTGCCCATTACTGTCTTCCCAGTTTTGGACAACCATATTAGACTTCTGAAGTGCTTGGCAGAGAGCCACTTTTGTTCTGAATGTTCCATCTGCCAGATTTTTGTGCCCAGACCTCACAAGGAGAGGCAAAAAAGATTGCATGTGCTTCACCTTTAAGTCCAGAAGAGACTATTTTGATAATCTAGTCTGACCTCAAGCACTTTGGAGGTGTCAGAACCTCACCTGCCTACTTTTGTAGTGTTACTGAAGTCCTCAAATCTTGACTTAAAGGCTTCAAGTTACAGAGAATCCATCATTTACTGTAGTTCAAACCAGCAAGTGGCCAATGCCCCATTTTGCAAGGGAAGACAAGGCTTCCTCCCCCCAAGATCTCTACCAATATGATCTGAAGGAATATTTCTTCCTGGCCTCAGATATGACAGTCACTTAGACCCTGAGCAGATGGGCAAGACTCACCAGCCAGACACCTTGGAAAGAATACTTTGTAGTAGCTCAGAGCCTTCCTGATCTATTGTCCCATCTTCAGCTGTTGGGCACGTTTGCAATAACAGTCACAGTTGAGCCATATACCATTGTAGGCAACCTCATTATTTCATCTCCTTCATAAACTTCTTAAACTCACTCTCTAAATATTTTAAGTTTTTGCCCACACTACTCCCCTTGGAAGGATCTTTACTCCTCTGATGGTTAGAAACCTTTGATAATTTCAAGCCTAAACTTATTGATGGCAAATTTATGTCCCGTTGTTCCTGTGCCAACATTGGCCCTTAACTTCAATAACTCTTCTCCCTCCCTTCCTGGTGTTTCTCCAACCTCAAGAAATCCTGTTTCCCCTTAGCCTTTGTTTTGTTAAGCTAAACATGCCAAGCTCCTTAAGTCTCCTCTGCACCTGTTCCTGTTTGAATTCATTTTCCTTAAGCATGGGAGACCAGAATTTGAACACACTGTTCCAGATTAGGTCTCTGCAGTGCCTTCTGTAATAATAACACTTTGCTATCTCCTCTTGAAATATCTCGCTTGATGCATCCTAGGATTGTATTAGCATTTTTCATTGTCTCATCACATTGACAGCTCAGGGTTATCCTGTGATTAATCAATACACCTAAGTCTTTCTTCTTCTCTGTTGGTTCCAAATGATAAATTCCCATCTTATAGCAAAAATTCTTTAGTCCCTAAATGCATGACATTGCACTATTAAATTTCATCCCAATTCTATTACTCCAGTTCTCAAGGCCATCCAGCTCTTCCTGTATGATACTCCAGTCCTCTTCCATATTGACAGTACCTCCCAACATTGTGTCACCTGCAAATTTTATTAGCACACTCCCACTTTTTGTGCCAGTCGTTAATGAAAATATTAAGTAAGACCAAGCCCTAAAGAACGCCACTAATAATTTTCCTACAACCTGACCAGTCACCTGTCTATGATCCATTGTAGTTTCCCCCTTAAACACTTTCATATCCATTTTTCAATTCCCATATTAATCCATCTTCTCCAATTTAACCAATAATTTCCCATGTGGAACGATATAAAATGGTTTGCTAAAATTGAGGTAGATAGTTTCGTAAAATCATTTTGTATTTTATCCCATTTACCTCTGTCTGTAACTACTTTTTTTCAGAATTTATTCTAAGACCTTGCAAACAATTTAGATCCAGCTAATGGGCCTGCAGTTTCCTGGATCACTTTTTTCCTGGCTTTAAATAAAGTACAGTATTTGCAATTACCCAGTCATAAGGTACGACTCCTAAATATATGGATTGATTAATTAAAAATCCTTAATAATGTGCTTTCAATTTCATGTGCCAGTTCCTTTAATATTCTTGGGTGGAGACTATCCATACCCTCTGCCCCAATTTGGTCCCATTAATCAGTTTCAGTTTAGCTTCCACCTTGGATATGATAACTTCTGCTTCCATGTGCTTGTTCCCATTAGCCACCATGCCACTGTCCCCAAGCTCTTCATTACTCTTATTAAAAACTGAGGCAAAGTATTTGTTTAGATGTTGGGCCATGCCTAGATTATCTTTAATCTCCACCCCATCCTCAATGTTTAGCAATCCCACTTCTTCTTTCCTTGTTTTCTTTTTCTTTATATGGCTAAAGAACCTTTTAATATTGGTTTTAATTTTCTTTGCAAAGTCCAGCTCTGTTTGACTTTTGGCCATTCTCACTTGTCCCCCTACACTTTCTGACCCCCAAGAGGTGGTTTTCCTTGCTGATCCATCTCTTCTTCCATTCCTTGTAGGCTTTCTATGAGATGTTTGCTCATCCAGTTTGATCTGCAACCCTTCCCTACAAGTTTTTTCTCCTTGCTTGGGATGCAGGCTTCAGACAGTTTCTGCAACTTTGACTTAAAGTAATTCCTAGCCTCCTCCACGTTCAGATCCTTGAGTTCTGCAGTCCAGTCCACTTCCCTAACGAATTCCCTTAATGTTTTAAAGTTTTGCCCTTTTGAAATCAAGAAGCCAAGTTGCAGACCTATTTCTGTTTATCGTTCCATTAGTTTAAGCTGAATTAACTTATCAGTCAAACCAAGGTTGTCCTTTACAACCTGTTCTTCCATGAAGTCCTTGCTACCTATCAATACTGAATCTGGAATGTCATCACTTCTTGTTGGTTCAGTGACTGTTTGGTGAAGAAATCTGTTGGCTATCACATCTAGGAATATCTGAGCCATATCATTATTAGTAGCTCTTATCCGTCAATCTGTATCTGGGAAATAAGTCTCCCATAATGACACAATTCTCAGTAGTATTGATGTCATTAGAAATATTAGAAGTCTCTGTCCATATCCAGATTGGATCCTGAGGATCAGTAGGAAACCTCAAGCACTTTCCCAGTGGAGTCTCTGTTTTCTTTCATCTCAAAGTGATTTTGACCCAAACAGTCTGTTTTATCCCTTCCTTCACTTCTCAATTACTTTTGCAGTTTATCTGATTATTAATATGCAATGTTACTCCACCAGCTTCACCTTTATTTCTGTCTTTTCTGAACAGCACATACAATATTGAAGGGTATTCCACTGCTTCCATTATCCTAATTATATCTGGTTTCATTTTCTGTACCAGTAGGTCTAGTTCGTCCATTTTGTTACCCATACTCCTTGCACTGGTGTACAGACATCTTTGTTTTTTTCTGCTGGGCTTCACCCAGATTTTTCGTCCAATGAGGTATAGTCACTTTACTGTCGGTATCACCTATTTGACGGTTAGTGTAATTGGTATTGATTCTGTCTTGACTGTTTAAGCTTACCATGGTTTGATTGTTGGTACATAGTTGTTTGTGCATGGAATGAGTAAAAAGTTTATGAAGGGATTATCTCATATGTATTCCCCCTTGGAAGGAATCGTTCTGTCCTTGGGATCTTAATTTGGATTTACCTACACTTGTGAAGCCACCTTTTGAACACTTGGTTGAGAGTTCTTTGTATTAAGGTGGCATTCATTTCCTTCCTCCAGGTTATTTTCAGCACTGCTTATCAAGCCATCAGAAATGAATATGTAGAGTCCCTCAAAGAAGATACTAAGGTTTGTACTAGTAAGCAGAGTTCTTTGAGATGGCTCAGCATGTTCACACTCCTGCACCGCTTCCCCTCTTTCTCAGAGTCCTGTTGTTCTTTTCTCTGGGTTGGCAGCAGAAGGAGCTGAGGTAGAAGAGGGCACTTGTCCACCCCCTACCCTCCCCTTACATAGCCTCGGCCTCAGAATATTTGGAGATGCTGAGGGTACAGAATGGGGGGGAAGGCGTGAACACTATAATTGAAGAGGGTTTTATTGTTAGGTACCACAAAGTGGCGAAGTACCCATAAGTCTGAATGTGCAGAATCATTGGAAAAAACTCAGGTTACAAGAAAATAGCCTTCATTTCCCATGGAGTTGGCCAGCCAGTTCCACTCTTATGTCCCTCTCTCCTTCAGAGAAGCAGGGTCAAGCAGGGAGGTCATTGAAAGTACAGGGAGACTGTCTTCCTGCTCTCAGTTCTGGTTCCTGGCTCCATCCCAAATTGGAGAGAATATCCTGCTTGGTCCCTACAGCCTGGGCTGGAGTGTGCTCAGTGTGGATGGACTTAACAGGGAATTTCACTGCAGTCAAGCAACTCTCTATTGAGTTTGTGTGAAGTGTGGTTTTTAAAAAAACTTCTAATTTTGCCAAATTTTGGGTGCATTTTCACAAGAATAGCAAAAAAGGAGGCACGTCCCTGTCAAATTTCAAGTTCCTGGTCCAAAACATTGGGACACCACAGGGTCTCAGAGAAAAGGTCACTAGAGGCTTTTAACATGGGCAAAACATAATTTTCACACACCTCTTTTCTCAAAAACTGCTGCATAGTTTTGGTGGGTTTTGTTTTTGTTTTTTTAAATTCAGCCTGAGGCAAACACATGTCATAGAAAATTTCAGCCTAAATGGTTGACATTTGGAAAAGATATAAGCAACTAAGAATAAGGTCTTATAATGGAAGTGTGTTTGGTAGCCTTAATAATAGGAGGTGCTACCAGCTAAATTTAAAGACTAATTGGAAGGTCATATAGTGCTGGGTGCTTCAGTGAAATTATATCTTTTAAAACTAGTCAACTTTTAGATATGATCATTTGAATTAATCAGGTGTTTGTCTAATATGTATTTTTCACTGAATGTTTAGTTTCTGAAAAAATAAATATTTGTTTTGAAGATAGTAGCTTTTTGTATAGACACAGATTGCTGTTCCAAGAGAAGAGGGGCTATGTAGATGGGAAGAATTACAGCTGTGTTGGCAGTATTCCTCCAAGGAAGAGTTCATGAGATATTGTTCAACCTGTAAATAATCTGTGCTCTTTTTATACAATGCTACTGTGTAAAAGACACACAGCTGTTGACAGCCTGGTTTTTCAGTGAGTTACAAGTAAAGATATGTATAGCAAAATCAGATCTGTTGAAAATGTTCCTTGCTTTTTGCATGAGGGTTTTTTCAATGTCAAAATTTTAATCTTTTTTAAATATTTTGCTGTTGTCACCCTTGCATGATGATAGGCATGAAATAATAACATGCTGTGACAAGATTATAAGTAAAGTTATAACTTGATCCAGAGAAACAGAAGTACTTTTCTTTAAATAATATCTGTTTGTGTAATTTTCCATTGCTGGCAATATCAATTAATTTGAATGTTGCCTAAAGACTCAGTGGTTCTTTTTGATAGCAGGTGTGACTTTTTGGATTAAATTGAGGCAAAATGTCTTCAAGTTTAAAGGAACATGTGATATGTCAAATTGCAATCAAATTAATTCAATTATGAAGCATGTCAAAAACAAGATACATTTGTTCTCTGTCTTGATGCAATTTGAGAGGTACCTTCATGGGCAACTGTTTTGGAATGTAGTATCCAAAACTGAGAGAGAGAGAGATAGTATGGTAACAGAAAAACAAGATAAAATGCGAACTGGGAAAATTTAGTCTTAGGTGACATACAGAATGCTTTTACTTAAGTAGGGTTCTTTTTGGTGGGGAGAGTATATTTTTTGAATCGCATCTTCTGTGTAAGGTGAACTGCATGCTGTGAGAAATAAGCTTCCCAGAAGGATTTGGTAAAGTAATAACTCTTTTTTCTTTCTGCATTGACTGTTGTCTTTAGCTAATAAACTTGGCTAGGCTTTATTGTTTGGTCTCTTGAACATTTTTAATATCAAATCACAGTGGAGCTGAGCAATTGGCTATATTATAGACAGTAATGTTTCAGTTTACCTATGTATCAATACTAAACATCAAATGAATAAAAATAAAATATTTACAAAAACCATCTCTGGTTAATCATACATATTAATCTACAAAGACTGTGTTTCGGAACTATGATGTGCTGTTTGATTGCGTCTGAATATAGTTTTGATTGAGAGAACCAGCAGTTGGCGTGCCAGCCACAATAGTGTATACATAGCAGCTATTGTAGAACTTCACTGTCTGCATTTCTTGCCACTGTTGTACTTTCACAAGTAGCTGCTGTTGAATTCACTTCGGTACTTATACTTGAAATGCACACTTACCAGGTTTTTTTAATAACTGCTTTTAGCTGTCTGGGAATCACTTCCCAGAAAAAACTCTTAAGGAATCAGTCTTGGTAGATGAGATGTGCCAGATTGCTATCTGGAAATCAGTGAGTACTTCTAATAAGTGACATTAGGTTAGGATTCTGTGTTTCTGTGTTTTATACCTAAATCTAGTTGAATTAGATTTAGAAATTACTTATCTTGGAATATCTGGCCTTCAATTAGGGCTTTTTCAGAAGCTGAATTTAGACTGTTTCCTGAGTGTAGTCTTCCAAGAGTTTTAGGGAAGGGTAATGATGATGCAAACTTCAGAAGTCTGCTTGTAAGTAGCTTTATAATATCTTTGATAAAGTTGGTAATTTTACAGGTCAGATATTGTGACTGAAAATTGTAACTAATTTTTTCAAGTTTAGTTATTGTTCCAGCTTCCAACCCAGTGCTTATTCCTTTAGGCCACACAGCCTCTCATCTACCCTTCTGATGCTGTTTCTTATAATTGTTTTTACTTGCTCACTTTCAGGTCAAGGTAGCTATCAGTCTGCTTATCTAGATTTCAGTAAGATTAAATCTTTATTACTTTGTCCTACCTTTTTTCAGCAAAATCTAGAGGTGGTACTTCCTGCTGTCATGTCCCATCTGTATTATGATTGAGAGAAAACTACAGCTTCTTAAGACCTGATCCAAAACTGCTGAAATCCAGTGGGGGCTTTCTGTTGAGACTCTTACTGACTTTAGTGATCTTTGGATCAGAAGCTCTATATTCAGAGGCTGTGAGTTTATATATGGATGGCAATTATGTGATTGCCAGAATTCGTAAGTGTTCAAGTATATTAAAAGGTGGTTATGAAAAAAGAGGGTGATAAATTGTTCTCTTTAACCACTGAGGACAGGACAAGAAGCAGTGGGCTGAAATTGCAGCAAGGGAGATTTATGTCAGACATAAGGAAAAACTTCCCAACTGTAAAGGAAGCTATGCCCTGAAAAAAATTGTCTAGGGAGGTTGTGGAATCTCCATCTCTGGAGGTTATTCAGAACAGGTTAGACAAACATCCGTCAAATTTTAAATAATATTTAGTCCTGCCTCAATGCCAGGACCTAGACTAGATGACCTATAGAGGTCCCTTCCAGTCCTACATTTCTATGATTCAAAGTTCAGAGTTGACAAATACTGTATTTAATTTGAAAGGAACCAAGACAAATCTTGAAGTACATGAGTGTTTTTGTCTAAGTAGTTGGAATGTGAATTTCTATTGCCTATATTCCCCACAATATACTGTGCCCCTTAGGACTGTGAGGTGAGGTCATACAGCTAGAGCTACTGCCAGGGCTGAAAGCTGGAGGCGCAGTATGTCTTTACAGCAGATATACAAGGATGCAATTTAGTCTAGCTCTTACCCTTACTGGGCGATACAGAGCAAGCTGCTATGCCTGTACTGGGGCAGAACTTTTCTCTCTTTAGTGTGATCTTGTATAGGTGTAGAAATGGGATTGTCACAGAGCTCTTATTAAACTGTGATCTAAACTTGTTTACCCTGAAAATGCTTTCTGATCTTTGTGGTATTTCTCCAACTAAACAAGCTTTGTTTTTATAATGCTCAAAGTGACAGATTATAGAGATTCACGATTCTGCATATTTTATATTGTAAAATGTTAGAATTTAAAGAAGTCGTCAGCTTATAACTTCAGGTCCTCGCAGTTTTGTGACTATTAACCTTTCAGACTGATTAAAGTAAGAATTGGATTTTAAACCATTTTGTCCAGCAAACAGTAAATAGTGCTATATGTGGAATTGTTTCATGTTAATACTTGGCAAAGTCAGCTTGAGTCTGTGAAATTAAGAAGCTCTTTACTGTATTCTGGCTTTCTTGTATACCTAATTAATTAGGTATGGAAAAGTATGGAAAGTATGAGTGAAGTAGTAAAATTCTATATCCTTTCCATCCACTTATATCTGGGTCACAAGAGTATCAGCCCAAATTTGCCTTAGAAATACCACTCCTTTCTTGTTTTGGGGGAAGATCTACATCTGTATATTGGTTTACCTTTGCTTATCTAGGCAAGCACAAGCATTTATACAAAATTTAGAAACAAATTAATGTAGTAATTAACATTAATTTCTTTATCTGCATCATATTTTCTGTGTAGTACCAATGTTATAATGTGCTGAATTCTGTACAAGTCATGAACTAATAAAAATGAAAAAAAAAAACCAAATGAATTTTAATGCCTTCTTGGAAACTGAGATTACATTGCAATTATTTCAAAATGACAGTTGTCACAATTTGCAAAAGGTTGAGAATGTGTATTGCATATATTCTAATTTAAATAGCTTTTTTATTTATACCTATTGTGCTGATTGTTTGAGTTAAATTGAGTTGTAAAGCTATCAAGAATGATTTTTCTGTTCAATATTATCCATACCATATATTGCACTGTCTGCCTGCTACTCATGTGTTGAGTGAAAAGACATGAGCACTGAGAAATTTACTCATGCATCTGTAAGAGTCTTTGTTTTATTATAAGGTTGTTTTTTTACTGAGCTAGGAAAACATTTCACCTAAATGCATTGAGGGGAGGCAGTCTACACATGTCCTGTAATAAATATTCTATATTAACAGCTATTTTATGTTGAATTCACAACTTCATGTGGAAATAAATCTTATGGTTTATTTGCAACAAGATACATTTCTGCTGCAAAACTAGAGTTTCTCTCCAATTTTCTCTCTATTTTGGGGTGCAAACTTGTGTGTAAATGTTAAAACACTACTAATGTAAGATCAGATTTACACTGAAAGCTATCTTATAATAATGCATTTTTAAAAACTATAAATAACTGAAAATGAATTCATTTTCACATTTAAAATAACAGTTGTTTCACATATTTACATTTAAAGAATAAACTGATCTGAAGAAACTTGTAGCTTGTACTGTATCCTAAAAACTATTTTAACAATTTTAATGGCTGCAATTAATGTAAAGTGTGCAGGGTTTTAATGACAATAGAGATTAACTGCAAATGTTTAACCTCCTTTGTGTTTTGTGAATTATTAGAAACTATATTTTTAACACATACTGTATCACAGTAAGAAAGTTTAAGAAAACAAAAAACCCCAAAACACTTGTAGTCCTGAATTTTGCAGGGCTAAACTGTGCAAAATAGGAGTTAAAGTGTAATATTGTTTTTTAGAGCTCAAGGACTGAAAAGTTTTATATTTGATCACTTGAGATGGTGGGATGTGGTATTTGTTTTTGGTTTTTTTTCAGTCAATGGGTCTGATCATCATCTGAACTGCTTTCAGGGAATATGAGCCTCCTCTGTACTCAGCCCAAAAAATTCCATCCTGATATTTGCTTCTGTAATGGCCTCCTCTGTACCACACTCCATTAAGGTTAGAATGTGCGCAGGCATTGTACCACCAGCCTCCTTTGTGAAAGTGAGCACAGTTTCCTGTTGGGAGAGAATAAAATAAGTGAAACTTCAGAGGTAAAATGATAGACCAGGGGTTCTCACACTTCTTCATACTATGGACTACATATCAATAGAGTGCTCATCTTGCAAGCCATTTTACCTGCCATTTGTGATTAGAAGGATCACTTCTCCTTCCGCTTACAATTCTATAAACTCCATTGCAACTACAATAATTACTTACATAGGAAAGTAATAAAGTATTGAACGTGTTTTTAGTTTTTCAATATAATTTAGCAGCCGAAATTTAAAAAGGAGAGCTATCACCATGTGATCAGCCAGTTCTCCTCAGATTACCAGCACTGCTCGGTGAACTGCAATTTAGGAATCTCTGCTGCGAACTGGTTAGAAGTATTTGCCTGGGGGCAATATGACTTTGCGTTAGGTTTCAATTTCAGTAATGTGTGGTAAAGTTTATCTTGTGTAGGGAATGGTGTTCTGTCGTCTCTGCAGTTTTAAAAGCAACAGTGACAACACCACTGGTCTTAAGTCATCGTTATTCTTAAAATGCTACCTATATTCAGGGCCAAAACTGGGCAATGAGTGGTGACATAACGTATGTTTTCTGTGGTTCATTTTCAGTTTTTAAGCTACCAACAATTTTATATTCGTATTGGAGCTTTTTATTATTAAAGGAGCATCATCAAAAAGAATATTTTGTCTGAAAATGTATGTATTATAGATAAGTTATACGTAAGGCCCTAATCCGACAAAGAACTATTCTTGTACTTAATTCTTGTACTATTCCTGTGAATAGTTACATCAGTGGGACTACTGAGTGATTGCTATAAGTGAAACACATCAGAGAAAATAGTATTCTCTATTTTTTCTAGCTTGTTTTCTCTGGATATGTTGGTTTCACATATATAATTCTCAGACATAATCAGCATGTTTCTCTCTTCCCTAAAAGACCCTTAAAATCATATGGTTAGGGGACAGAAAAAGTGATAAATATTGTAAATGGAATTTTTTAAAAGGACAGTAAGTTACATTAGCTGAAAGGATAATTGTTTTTAGTCAATTTAAAAATATCCAAGTTAACTGTGTCCCTCTGAAAAAATGCATGAGAAGCTTCTATGAGACTTCCTAATCCTTAGAAAAGTAGCATTTTCCAGATTGATAACCAAAAGAGTGCTTAAAGAGAGTCCATTTGAAATCTAGTCTATTTTAAAAACACTAGTTAAAAATAGTATATCTCTGGCAATTTTTGAATCTTGCAGCACTTAGTACAATAAGGCTGTCGTCATCTCTTTTTGGGGTATTCAGGAACCACTTATTTCAAATAAAATTCCTATTTCAGAAAATGTTTTCTCCCATTTCAGTGTGGGAAAACTCCTCCCAAAAAGAGGAAACTGACTGACTGTTCAGGAGAATCAATAAAACTGACTTGCAAAATGCACCCTCAAAAAAAAAAAAAAAAAAAAAAAGAGAAGAGATGTTTCTTTATCTTTTGGTTGTAGCAATCTTGTTAACTGGTGGTAATAGTAAATACAGTAAGTTTCGGATAGAAGTGTCCCTGTATGATGATCAATATGTAAAATGTGTCTATTAACAAACATAATTAAATAGGAAAGGAAAAAGTCTGATTTTTTCACATACTGATAAGGAAAGAAGCTTGCTCCTATGTAAGACTGCATTGGGCCTATACACAACTAAAATCGCACTAATGTCTCAAAAGAGCTTAGTTGGGTCTTAAGTTATATATGTGCCTAGTGCTAACCCTCTGGATCAAGGTTCACCAAGAAAGAAAATGACATGATTTCTGAGAATAACAGGCAAATGTTTCAACAGAGCAAAGGTTTTATGTGGAACAGCAAAAGCACATAGCTTCCTCAGCAACTTACCCTATTGAAGCTGATTGAATTAAAATAACTAAGGCCCTTGTCTTGCAACAGGCTCCATGTGGATGCATGGGTCTGTCTACATGGAGTAATTTAAAAGGATTGAGATCTATAATGGTATCATTTACTGCTGAGTGGATTAACTAAGTCATTGTCAGAGAAATTAATCTTCATAAGAGTCTTTACATTCTGGAGTGTTTGATCAGAGCTTCCATCTTCTGTATTATTTCTTGAAACAGTTTTCTATGTAAGAGGTGGCACTACTAATGGAATCTGCACTGAACAGCTTTTTCCTATGTATGCCATTAAAGTTCCCTTACCTGTGTACGTATCTCTATCTCTGTCCAGTGTTGTAAATTGTTTTCCATTGTGCCATATCATGGAATCCCCTGCATTTCCCTGGTAAGTTCCCAGACGCAATCTATAGAATTCACTTTCAGGCTCCAGACGGAAACTGCTGTATTCTGCATAGACTTTCTTATTACTCCAGTCTTCTAGTTCAATCAATAGTCTATAATTGTCCTGATTGGTAAGCATGTAAATATTTTCTAGTCCCAGCCAGTACTCGCCATCAATATTTCCAAATCCTTTCTGCACAAAGAAAACCAGAATATGAGCTTGTTTACTAGTTTTTCTGAATCTATTGAATGAAGACATTTACCAGTAGTAGTAAATCCCAGTAAAATTTGTGTATCTAAACTAAAAACTGTTTAGGAATTTAGACTTCTACTCCACTCTTTCAATTAGTTCCTTTGTGCTGGATTCTGCCACCTTTAAGTAGTACTTCATTCCATGAGTAGCCTCACTAATATCACTGGGGCTACTGGCAGTGTAAGGTATTACTCAGCATGAGCCGAAGGTGTCAAAATCTTTGCATCTTTGATTCCCATGATCTTTTTTTTTAAAGCTGAAACAATATATTCTGTGGCACAAAAACCACTGTCCATAAAGACCATATGAGTAATGCATTGCATGAAGTACATCATTATCAGGCACAAAAAATAATTATGCATGAGTAATCCAATACTCAAGTTGCGTAACATTTTTGCATCTTTTACACAGGTAGGCTGGTATTTCAGTATTTATGTAATCAAACAATCCATCTGTGTACTCTAGATTTCAGTCCTAGTAAATTCAGCAAAGGCTATTGTTCTTGAATCACTGACTGCTGCTATACCTTTTTGCTAATATTTGCCAGCCATTGTTTCCTTTTCCTAATAAAATAACTGTTTTACTATCAGTGTCTAAAATGTTTGGGATTGTAAATAAAATACTCATTCTTTCTCTTTTAATTAAGTTGTGTTTAGTAAGATTACAAATTCTTTTTTCCCATAAAATGCTCTAAGTGAGGACTAGTTTGTGGACTAGTTTTCTAAAAATGATGCAATTGAAAAATCTATTTTGTGTACATACTGTGACAGGGCCAGGCCAGATGGCTATGCAAGGGTGCTAGAAGGCATGTATATTAGCCCCAGGCTTAGCAAAGCCTTATTCCCTGGGTGATCCAGCTGGGGCTGTTTTAAGCTAATTAGGCCACCTGGAGCTGCTTAGCTAATTAGGCCACCTGGGGCCAATCAAGGAGCCCCGCCCCAAACACTTAAAAGCCTTCAGTTCAGGCAGGCAGTTGTGGAGTTTGGAGTGAGGAGGTGTGGAGTTGAGAGTTTGGAGTTTAAAAGCCTGCAGCTTGGTGCTGGCAGCCTGGAGCTAGGAGATGCAGCCTGGCAGCCTGCAGTCTGCAGAAGCTTGGGAGCTGCCACAGTTCCTGCCACAGCACTGGAGGCAGGCCACCAGCTGGGGAAGCAGGAAGTGGTCCACAGACTACCCCAAGGGAAGGTAGCAGTACTCAGGGGCAGAGCGGGCCCCATCCCCTCCCTAAACCTTCCCCCAGCTGCCCCACCGGCCGGGCCGGAAGAGCGCAAGACCCATGAGGGCGGTGTACATCTGCTCCCCCCCCCCACTCTGTTACAATACTATAGAATTTTCACTTTATACTGAAATGTTGAAAGTTGTACTCTTTGAGGCTATTAAAAGTAAATATTTAGATCTCATGGAAAAGAATCTTGTGTTTATGCTTTACTGTTTTAATCTCCTTTTTGCTTTTATAAAAGAGGGAATAAAGTAAAAACCATTAGTTATTTTGTCATCAAGGATACAGTTTTAAACATTAAATTACAAGAAATGAAAAAGTTAAACTTCTCATTGTAACCTTAATTCATTTTCTTCACACATTTAAGAGAGATTTTGTAACATCTGACCAGCCATAGATGATTATCCCAATTCATAGACCAGAATGTTAGTCTTTGTGGCTTTTCTTTTTCTTTTTATTCACCTCTTCAGCTTTTACTAATTCTTATTTCTTTGGTAACTATTTTACTTCTGATTCTTTTTCAAGTGTTAATCTTACAGCAAAATTAACTTCAGTAAAGAAATTACATTGAAAATATATTAGCATCTTGTAAATATGGATTCTTGTGTTCACTGCCCCCCACCAAAATGAAGCTGTTTTCTGAATTCTAAAATTTACCTTGTAATTGTCCCAATTCCTGAAGAAATTGACAGATCCATCTGTCCTTTTCTGAATAACTGCCCAGCCACCAGGGTCCAGGCTGTTCTCACACCACAGTTGTACTGGTTCATGGCTGTTTTCAGGTTTGATCATATAAATACCACTGTTGGAATACCCAGCTTCTTTGGCTTGTTGACAGTCCTTGAATGGACCTGTTTGAAAAGAATTGCCATAAGCTTACGTTTATTTTTTTAAAATGTACATGCAGGACACAAGTTATATATAACATGTAAAACAGCAAGAGTTGTGTGGCACCTTAAAGATTAACAAATTTATTTGGGTATAAAAGTTCGTGGGCAGAAACCCACTTCATTGGACGAATGGAAAAGTGGGAAAGTACTTCCATTTTGAGTACTGTAGCTTTCTTTTCTTGCCTTCTCAACACGACTTCATCCCATCTAGTGTATCCAAAATGCTGCTGCCAAAGTCCTCTCCAAGCTTACTGCTTTGACCCGCATCTGCCATATCTGAATCATTTTGCTTGCTCTGTATCTCTTCCCTTGCCTGTTTTAATTTTATCCATTCTTTTTGTGTTTGTCTGAAGGTGTCCAGCTGGATTGAAAGCTCCCTGGGGAATGGGGAGCTTTCTCTAAACTGCCTAGCACAATTTGGGTGCTATATGGAAAAAATAGTTTGGCTCCTTAATAAGTATTCTAAAACAAGCTCTCGATTTTATGAGGTGAAAGCAGAACGAAATAGCAAAACTTTTATAACATAAATTGAAATTTTGAGGACAACTAAACAGGCCTGCTACTCTGGTTGAAATACTATGTTCTGTGCAGAGGGAAGAACTCTAGGACTCCTTTCCAGGACTACTAGAGACCAGAGCAGATAGTAGAGTTGTTTTGACTGGCTGCTAAGCAATAGGTGATCACAACAGTTTTTGGCCACTGTTAAAATTCATCTGGCATTAGTCTCTGGATGCAATTTGTCTCAATTTTGATTCTTGAGATTTGTAGACACTGACATAGAATGTTGAAGTTGTAGAAGAGGTTTCAAAGATTTATGTTCTAGAATCCACTTTTGTATTGTTCACTGGAAACACTGAGATTTGTGACTTGATAAAATAGTTTGCGTTGTGTTGAGTTAAAGGGGTGTTGTTTCTACGCTAGTCAAAGGAATTACGTATCAAATGAACATTGTTCCTATTAGGACTTCATCTGGTATGGTGCTCCTTGAAGTATAGTTGTAATAATAATAATGATAGTGTCTGAATATAAACAATGTTCTTTCCTCAAAAAATTTTCCACACCAAATTCTGTCCAATTACTAAAGTTAGATGCTGGTGTAACAGAAGATGGGCATGGTGTGTATTCATAGTCATAGTTGTTTACTGAAAAACTAAGTTTTGACTGCCACTTACTATCGTTAGCATTGAGGACCCAAATATAGAAATTAGACTGGGAATCTTTTTCTGGTTTGCACATCAGCAAAATTAACTAAATTCTAATTACCTACTGTTGATGTCATAGCCAGAAAGAGAGGCTTACTATTTTCTCTTGAAAGCCAAGCACTTCCATTTTTTGGTTTTTAAGAATGAAATATTAAAATGCATAGAGAACATAACTTTGGAATTTTGCTAAATAAGTGAAATGCAAAGAGAGCAGATGTATTTCACAAAACCACACCTAATCTTTTAGCATTTACAATGTACACATTCAAAATTTAGTATCTTGAGGTGAGCGTGGGACCTATGTCTTATTTGTTTCCTTGTGTGCTGTTGGTAATTTGCACTTTTGAGATCATGTCCTAAATTTTTACTGTTACAATACCTAAATAGCATTCTAAGCATAGGATTTAGTAAACCCATAGGATTTAGTAAATCTCTAGCACATCATATTTTGACATGTTGGATGGTGAAAAAGGAAAATGATGATGGAATATCACTCTCTTCTTAAGATGGAATATAACTAAAAAAAACAAAAACAAAACAAAACCCTTATGCTTGGTGTGAGTAGAACAAAGGGCTAATGATGACCTGGTGTAGCTTATACAGAGACTTTTGTTGCTGAGCTACTGCAATTTATACTTGCATATCTTTCATGAGCATTTTGGAATGTTAAAGGAGAATCCAAAAAAGCAAAGAAATAATAGCTGGCAAGCTTAAAAAAAAGAAAATTATAATAGGACAAATATGTGTGAGAGGCCATTAATGTTCATGTGTCCAATAGGAACCACTGAAACACAGAGGGAAGTACTAGTTGGGATTTTAAGAGGCATTATAACTTGTATGAATAGTGACAACTATAGTTAAATGTCTCTCTAAACATTTCCATACTAAATGCATTTATCATTTGCTCATAACTTTCTCCATTTTTCACTTTTCTGGCTGGTATTTTTTAGCTCTTGCTGTAACTGAAGGTGAGCTTTTTGGTTAGTTGGTTATTTTGGGGAGTGGAGTGGACATGGAGTTCGAGCACAAATGGTTCAGCCATTTTTAGTAGGAGCCAGACAGTAGCGAAAAACACTTCATGCCCTTTTAAAAAAATAATAAACAACTAAAAATAAGGCATTAATTATTCTCACTATTAAAAATTTGTCACTGGAACAGTTTACCAAGGCCTGTGGTGGATTCTCCATCACTCACAATTTTTAAGTCAAGATTGGATGTTTTTCCAAAAGATTTGCACTAGGAATTATTTTGGAGAAGTTTTATGGCCTGTGCTATTCAGGAGGTCAGACTAGATGATCACAGTGGTCGCTTCTGGCTTTAGAATCTATTAAACTGAATGTTTTGAGCATTTTTTTAAAACGACGCTAACACCAAAATTTGGGAATAGCCAGTTGAAATTGGCCAGAGAGACTGTTCTTAAGGAAGAAACATGCTTTTGATATTCCAGTGAAAACTGGTTTTGATTTGACCAAGTTATGAGCAGTTGAAGATTGTAGCTTATGCATGTGTAATAGCTTTTAATTACTTTCAAACAATCATTTAAAAAAATATTTTCTCTGTAAAAATTAAACTAAAGCCCAGACCTACAGTTTGATTTGCACAGGCACAAAGATCCTCATGCACAGATCTAGTTACAAGCTGGGACCAAATGCATTAATAATTTGTTTTGGTAAAGGAGTTGCAAATATAAATATTCAGCTTAATTGCCATGCAGAACAATTTTTTGTTTTTATTTTTTATTTTAAATTAATTGTCCTGCATGCAGATTTCTCCTTACCTTTAGTAAGATATTTAACATTAAGGATTGCATGATTTCCTTACTCACTGTGCAATCCAACTTATTCTCTGAGACTCAGATTCAGAAAGTTACTTAAACAGGTGCCTATCTTAAGAATGAAAGTGCCTGCACTGAAGTTTAAAGTTAAGCATTAAGTATATTGCTTAATTGGCACTTGAGTGCCTGTCCTGCTCCATTGAGTTAAATGGATTCTCTCCCCTATTGACATCTGAGATGGTTGTATCAGACCCTAGATAAGGCAAGGACTATATAAAAATAATACCATGTGACTTGTAATTTAAAGATGGTAACACAGGCACTGGAGGCAGAATGAAAATTTCACTGGCAACCTTAACTTTGATAGTTCCTAACATGTAGATGCTTGACATTATAACCTTTAAAACAGGGTTTCTCAAACTCAGGGGTTGTGATCCCCGGAGGATTACAAGGTGGTTATGGAGGATTGCGAGCTGTCAGCCCCCATGCATGCTGGTAAGGCTGGCATGGGATGGAGAGGGTCATCGCTTTTTCGGTTCGGATTGTCAGAGCCTGAAATATTTTCAAAGAAGGGCCCAGCCAAAAGAAGTTTGAGAACCCCTGATTTAAAATTTTGGCTTCTTTTAATGGAGTCATAAGAGATACTTTCTTGAGTAAATATTAAATGTTCTCCTTCACAGTATTTTTTAAAAAGTGTTCTATCCAAAGCAGTTTCTTTTATAAACAAAATGAAGTAAGGGCCATCCTTGGTGCTTTCAGTTGAAGATTTTCTTACTTTTGTATTTTTAAGGGGTGAGTGAGTCTTAAATTACTGGTTATTTTTGTATTAGGAATCAGTATACAACTGAGCTTTATTTAATCATTTATCTGAATTCATGATTTTGGTGTTTGCATTTGTCTAGAAAACACTTTTTTCCCCTTTAGGAACTTGTTTTCTGTGGGGTTGATTTCTCTCATATTTCACCTCAGTGTAAAAAGTAGTTTTCCCAACGTGCTATTAATTTTCTCTTCCACACACAATTAAAGATATTTATACAAGTTTCATGTAAACTTTTCCTACAGATGTAACTTAACCACTCATTTGTACTTCAGATATGAAAGAAAAATATGCTGTTATTTATCCAGACATTTTTACCTTTTTACCTTTCATATGAACAATCTTCTCCATGTTAAGTGTTTATCTGATGAGGACAGCCTTATTGGTTTTTTAGTCTTATTTGGCAGCCTTGTCCATTTGTAAATATTTCTGTATAATCATCTGAACTAATACCCCTCTCACTGTTTTTCTCTTTTTTCCTGTTTTACAGCCCTTTTCTCTTTTGCACTGCTCCATCACACATTGGTACCTTAATTACAGACAATAAAGAGAGAGCTAGGAATAGCTTTGTAATTTATTGTATACCAATTTTTATTTTAATGATTTACATTTTACGCTATTTGGAAAAGCTCAATCCTTTTTTCTCCCACCTCTGTGCAGGATGCACATTCTTAAACTTCAGACCCAATATTTTAAGAAAACACTGCAAATTAATGTTAGAATGAATTGATTGAGATTCCTTTATCTTAGTTTCCAGGAATGTGTAGAGGAAAGAGGAGACTCTTTGAAAAACATTTTATAGAAAACATTCATTTGTGCTGTTGCTTTTCCTTATGTACATACCTGTCTGTTTATAAAGCTGGGGTAGTGGGTATCTGGGGAAACAATAAATCACTCTGTAGTTTTGCTTGAAAGTCTTTTTTTGGGGAGAGAGTTCTGCTGTTGCTGTCAGACTAGACATTAAAATAGCTTTTTTTAATATTAGCTGTGTTTCCTTGGTGCCACTTACAGGTGATTAAGTTATCATGACATCTGGGATTTCAGTTGTACTCTGGCCTAACATTTTCCCAGATCTCAAGCAAAATAGTCCCTCTTTTTCTGAGCAGCTGGTTGTTTGTAGGGTATAAATGTCTTCACCTCAGGAACCCAGCTGAATATCCAGCTGTGACTAAAGGCAAAGCAGAGCATTTAGCTGTGTAAGCTCATAAAAGGCAAGAAAAAAGATGGTGACTTGGAAAGCATGGATGGGAGAAAAAAATCCAAACTTTCAGGATTGAGCAGAATAAATTATGGCAATATGTGATGCAAATGGAAATAATTCTGTGAAGTATTTTTAACAACACCTATGGGTCACATTGGAGTTCCGATAACTCCCAGATAAAATGTGTTTTTCTTTCATTGTTTTTAATACAATGTGAATCTATATTAATTGGGTGAGGTAGAACAATGAACTGAAACATTCAGTGAACAGCCTAAACGTGTTCTAATGATACTTTCATAAGGAAAACAAATGCAATATTGTCTATCCTTTGCAGGAAAAATGTTTTTCATTTTAAATATCTATGGTTGGGATTTTCAAAAGAGCCCAAATGAGCTAGGCACCTCACTTGAATTTTGGAGGGGGTTAGGTGTCTACTACACTTGGCTTCTTTGAAATTCTGAGCCTAAAGCATAAAAACTTGTTTAGAGGATCATTGTGACATCAGATTGCCCTGCTATCATAAAGTCAAATCTGCTGAGGGTTAAGAATTCATTAAGGATGGAAACACAACAATGCAACAATATATAGTGAGTTTAAGCAGAACTGGTGAGTACAGCAAACATTGCTAGCTGCATTTACTTCCGGGGGAGTTTCTTTGTTTTGTTTGCTGGTCACAAAATTCTAATGTAACTTGCAGACAATGTTAATAGAAACAGCAAATAAGTAAATATCAGAAAACGTTTGCAGAAATTGAATTTTGGTTCCAAGTTATGTTCATCCAGTCTGGACGTAAAAGTAGTTTTCTCTAACCTGTGACTAGTGAGACTTACCTACACAGCTTGATTTTCAAATATTAAATACTTGCAACAGAGTCTTCATATGTTATCTACAGGTGAAGAATTAGTCACAGAAATTATCTGACAATTAAACTTGACAAAATCTAAAGCTACTGTCAACCTACATATGATCAAAAGAGGCCGAGTTTACAGAATAAATTATTCTTTTTGAATTATTCATTCCACTTTAGTTATAAATAAGCATTATAAGTGCGTTGCCAATTTTTTTTTTACTTGACAAATTCTCTTTATTTTCAACATAATGTTAATCAACTCACCTTCATTGATTAAAGTTAGCGGTGGTATCCTGAAAGGACTTTTTGTAGGAGAAGTAGCTGGATCAGGTGGTGGCTTTATGTCTCTGTCTCTAGGATAACCTGGGTCCCTCTGTATCTCATTACCTCCCAAAAGGCCAGGAGTATAGTGCTGGCTGTTAGGAATGTGCTGTGGTACCACCTGAACAAGAGGGGGAGATCCGTCTGTGTCCTGACGTGATAGTATCTGCAAGCACTGCTCTTCTAATAAAGAGATAATCACAGACTGATTATTTACAAGATCTGTTAGTGCTGCGTATTTTATTTCAAGCTCCCTGTATCGTGTTGCCATCTTCAACATTTCTGTTGTAGCATTGAGGATTTTGTTTTCCAGTTGGGAAAGCTCAAGTGAATTATCCCGTTTTCGGATTATCTCATGCAAGAGCTGCATGTAGAGCTGAGTGACCCGTGAGTTCATGTTACGACTTTCTTTTCTCAGCAGTTTTACCTCATTCACAATATTTCCATCCACATCCACCACTAGCTGCAAGATATCAATCTCCCGCTTCTGCTTGGACAATACTTCCTTCAGGTTCTCTATGTCCATCCTTGTGATTTCATCTTTTCTGTTATCTGCCCCTGGTCCTTTGGTGTTTACACAAATTGGCCCTGTTATTTTTTGTTCAGGAACCAAGAAAGTGTAACCACATTTTTTTCCTTCCTCTCCACCATCTGTTGAACGAGGTTGCCTTCTTGGGGTTATTTTATTGGGTTTAAACTTTTCTGTGCAGTGTCCTGTAGACAGTAGTAGGAATAATAGCACACCCAAAATCCATGTAGATATCTTCATTTTGGGGTGAATGTGATGGCTTTCAGAAGACTAACCATTGGATAAATAGAAAGAAAGTTAATAATTAATCTGAATCCACTTTTAAGGCCTTTCTGTATATCAAGCAACATACCATGGAAAAGCACTAATTTTTACTTATGACACAAATGCAACTGAGACTTCTTTGCTGTAGATGCTGGCCAGACTGACACTTTTTTACCATGTTAAATTTAATTATCAGTTACTTATTTATTTGGAATTACATTGCATTGAACAGTTTGCCTCCTTTCTTGAAGCGTCAAGACTTGGAAGGTTACAAACAGTAGACATATTTTAGCCTTAATTTGAATGAAGAAATTTGCAGAAAATAAACTCCAGTGTATTCAGATAACAAAGTAGTTCTTTCGTCATAAGCTTGGTGGGATAGGTTTATAAATATTAAATCTTTTAAAACAGTGGGGAATATTGTAAAATATTTTCATAGCCAAAAATCCAAACCCTGATTTGGACTTTCCAGAAAATGAAGCTGAAACAATTATTTTTGTAATTTGCATAATAGCTTTAGTGCTGCATATTTTTTATAGTTTGAGTTACAGCTACAGCTAGATTTACAACTAGTGTCCTTTGGAGATCACCCTAATGTGGTGGTCATAATTTTACAACTATTTTTAAAAAAAAATGAATTCAAGTAATTTTGATTTGTAAGAAAAAATTACGATAGGATTAGCTGTGAGATCATATGCCCCAATCTGGTGAAGATGTTTGATTACCTTTCATATATGAATGAAGACAAGTAAGTGAAATTAGTTTTTGTGAAACTTCACTGAGAAGTTAAAGTGCTCTGATTATTTGTTTAATTTTGATCACTGTGCATTGGGGAATGTTGAATGCATGCCAGCAGGATCTACACAGACCAGTTAATGTGCAGCATGTTGGTGCACTTTAGGATTCACACCCGACTGGTGCACATTACAGCACCATGTAGACAAGCCCATCATTTTAATGAAAATTCTGATGAAACGGTTCATTAGCAAAGCATGTGTGCCCTTCAAAAAACACAGGAGTAGTTAATGGACTACATTCTGGTAGAAGTGAAGAAGCAGTAGAGGCATTTGTTAAAGTTTTATGAATGCTTTTAGGTGCCCTAAAGAGTATTAAGGGGTTTTTATTACTGATCTTTTTTAAAAAGTCTTTAATAAAATGTCCTTTTTCCTGACATCTTTATGATAAATTTGACATTAGTCCAAATAAGTTGTAAAAAAGCAACTCCTTAATCAGTAAAAATGCCAACCATGTTTTATTAGCTATAACTACATTAGTTTTTAATAATTTAAGCATATACATTTTAAAATATTTCATATGTTATGTAGGAAAGTAAGAATGCTTTGGAAAATCTGAGGACTATTCATTAAATTTTCCATTTCGTTTTGTTTTGGTATTTGAGGTTATAAATAGCAAATAGTATTCAAACCCAGAATAAATTAACTATTTTTCATCATTATCTTTGACCAATTAGAACATAAAAATGCCCTTACTGGGTCAGATCAATGGTCCATCTTGCCCAGTATCCTGTCTTCTGACGGTGGCAATCCCAGGTGCTTTAGAGGGAATGAACAGAACAGGTAATCATCAAGTGATCCATCCTGTATTTCAGGACAAGTTATGGGGTAATCCTGGTGAAAGTCACAGTTTTAAATTCTTATATAGTTTTTATAGGAGTTGTTATGCTACACTAAATCATATAGATTAGATCACAAAGAAGTGTGAAGATACGCCTCCCCCCATGTGTAATGCATGTAACCAGTCATGCAGTGTTTGATGGAGGTTCATCTTGGTAAGTTTTCAGGTGAGTCATGGTAAAAATATTAGAAATCAGAGCCGTTTTCTGTAGCATACTGTACTTCTCAACAGGCTCTGGACCAATTGAACCAATCACGCTAAACCTGGAAACCCTGCCTGGCTCTCCTAATTATTTTAAAAAACTACTTTTTATAACTGGAGTGAAGGAGACCTTAAAATATTAACTCTCAGTAAAAAACTCTATTGTTCTAGTCCTTTGTTTTCATACACACATTTCAAAAAGTCTTCCAAGAATTTTTTAAAATACGGATATTATGGAATCTATGATAATGTCACAAAGATGCAGCCTAAGCAACCATTTTTAAATTATTGAAAAAATGGAAACAAAATTGGTATACAGTAGTTTTTCTCTGAAACAAGTAAAATAACTTCTTAAAAGTAACTGCACTGCAATAAAGCACTGAGTCCTTTCAGATATTCTGCTGTAGTCTACTTTTGTATGTTCTTTTTAGTGAACTAATTATATATATATTATATAAGGTCTCTTTCCTGTTTTTATATATATAATATAGATAGGTCTCTTTCCTGTAATCTCTTAATGCTCATACATTACTCATCACATGACTAAAGATACAATTATACATAAGTGGTTTCAGGATTGGGGCCATAGACATGCTGTCTAACCATAAGAGGAATTAAACAGTCTAAAATGGAATAACCAAAAGTAACAGTTTCTCAAGCTGTGTCTTAGAACTCCAAAATAAACAAATGTTTGAGCCTTCTGCTGTGCAGACAGCTGGTCTTAAACTAAGAGGTGCCTATAGACATGCTAATATGAGTTCCTTGTGAGACACAGACTGTGTTGTTAACTTGTGTGCTGTCCACAGAAGCTTCCAACTGTGTAAACTTTGGCTCCCCTACGTGTGTGGTATTCACTAAGTAGTTCAGTACAGATGTTGAAGACTGACACAGCTGGGGTTCCCAATAAGGTTGTAATAAAGAGTTCTTGTGTGTGTGGTTCTGCATATTCACTTGCCAAATGGCAGCAAGCAGTACCCATGAGAGTGCATGTGTATACTCTTATTCTCTTCCCCTCAGCCTTTCTGAACATTCAGAGCAAAGCTATATTGGGGACGCTGCATCCTCTCACCTCATTTCCTTCCAATCTCTGTACCAGGTGGAAATGAACTGCTTCAGTCCATTTGTATCTGGGAATTTTCTCCATTGATAGTGCCTTTGGTAGTTTTAGTTGTTGTTAGTGAGCACTTTAGTTAGCACTTCCTGCTAAGGATCTTAGAGCCATGTCATAGGCTTATAAGCATGTCCTGCTGTAGTGATTCCAAGGAAGAAGATGATGGAGAAGACAGACAATGTTAGCAAAAACAATGTCAGACCCAATATATCAGACTTGTAGGATCCATCAGTGGCCTTTGCGGTTCCAACTCTGAAACTCAAGTTGGTTCTGGGTTCAACTTTGAAGACTAGAGGTGCGGAGCTGAATCTCTCTCCAGATCTAGTACTTTCCAGGTCTGTGGGATCTGCTCTGTTCTCCACTCCTGTTCAGGACCATTCTTGGATACAAAGAGGTCTTTTACTGTGGTGGTTGATATGCACCATCTTGTGTCTGAATATTTCTCTAATCCAACTGAAGGGCAGTTGATGAGGAAGAGACAAGCTTTGCCAGCTCTGCAATCTGCATCTTTTTCTCATCCACAGAGAAGAGCAGAGGAGATTTAGTTTTGCTCTGAATCCATCTGTGCCGCCGCTGCATCCTCCTCCTAAGACTCTTACAGGGTCTCCAGGTAGATCTTTTTCTCACCTTCTATTTCTCTTCATTCTCCGGCTCTGATGCTGTCGCTGGTATAGTCAATAGTGCATCCAAGGTCAGATCTTCATTTAGAGGAAGACTGAGACCTGATTCATCCCAGTTCATGTCTATTTAGCCAGGGTTCTGTGACTCCTTTGTTCCTCCTAAAGATGTGTTTTCAGTGTCCAGCTGAAGAGAGGACTGGAGAGACTGGCAGTCCTGGAATCCAGGGCCCTGTTGGGTTCCACCAAAGGAATTTTTCAGTCATTCTCCTTATGGATTCAGACAATGTTTTATCTGATAAAGGTCCAGTAGCTCAGGAATCTTTGGATCCAGTTGTACTGGATCTGTCTATAACTCAGACAGTTGTGCCTGATACACTATCTGAAGAGGAGGGTGAGGTGATAGCTCCCCTTTTTGAACAAGAACAAATGGATACTGACTTTGATCCCAATTTATTACCTGGTGAACATGTGGGTGTTGCTTCTGCTGCTGCTGCTTCTGAAGACTCTTTACAGTTCCAAGGCCTGAGGGATCAGATGGTGTCCACATTGAACCTACCTTTGGTGTCTGGGGAGGAAACTTCCTATCTGGTATTCAAGATTCTTGAGGCTACCTTCAGAAATAAGCTGTCATTGCTGATTATGGATGGTCCTTTACAGCCTGCTAAGACTGTTTGGACGACAACTGCTTCTTGCCATCCCGTTTCCAAAAAAAGTGGACAAATTATCAGCCTGTGAGGGGTTTTCTTTCTTCTGTACATATCCTGTGCCTAATTCACTGGTGGTGGCTGCTGCTGCCATTAAGAGCTGCCAGCCAAGCCCACTCCACTGCTGCTGACAGAGTGGGGAAGAAGATTGATTGATTGCACTTGGGGGAATGTTTTTTCTGCCTCTTCTCAGCATTAGGATGGCTAATTACCAGGTGGTGGTGGCTTATTATTGGTTCTGTTTACGGGAAAAGATGGCTGTGTTTGTCCAAGATGGTAAAAGATGGCTCATAAATGCTATTTTCACAGCATGACAACGTGTCAAAGCATGGTCTCAGGTCTTTGTTTGATGCTTTGAACTCTTGCAGCAGAGCATAGGCATCCACAGGTACTGTGAGGAAACAAGCTTGGCTGCATTCTTCCATTGCTGTGAACTCTAAGATCTCCCCTTTGAAGCAGATGGTCTTTTCAGCAACAAAATGGTTGAACTCTTGGAAAAATTGAAGAAAACCAGATCCACTGCTCAATTACAAGGTCTTTATGCCTCTGTTAGAAGGAATCCTTCTATGCCTTCTTCCTGCTATCAGAAAGTTCAAGCAATCGATGTCAGCAACATTATCAGAAAGCTACATCTTCATCTCAGAGCCAGCAAAAAGAGAAGTTTTAGGTCTGCATTTTAAGATGAAACAACCTGATTCCTCCTCTTTGTCTTTGCCACCAATTGGTTTTGATGCAAGGATTCAGTCATGGACCAATCAGCAAGGATCCTTTATTTGGAGATAGGCTATTCCAAGTTATGAACAAATAGAGACTTATTACACAGGACAAGTACATCCTAGACATTATAGAGAAGGGCTTTGTCTTTCAGTTCAGACAACCAACACCCTTTTAATTCCTCCTCTTCCATCTTTTGCCAGGAGCCTTCTCATAAAGCTATCCTACTTTCAGAAGTACAAATGTTGCTCTTGGCAGGAACTGTCAGGAAGATACCCAAACATCTGTAGAGGTCAGGGTTTTTAGGCAAGATACTTCCTGGTTCAGAAGAAAGGTGGGGTGGGTGTTTCCTTCCAATTTTAGATTTAAGAAAATTGAACAGACTCATTTGGATGTTCTGATTTCTTGTGTTAACTCAGCCTTCATCATTCCCTCCTTTGCAATTACGGATTAGTTCCCAACTTTCAGTTTATATGATGCATGTTTTCGTATCTCTCCCAACAGAATCATCAAAAATACCTTCATTTCATAGTAGTGCAATGGCATTTCTCATACAAAGTTCTCCCTTATGGCCTGTTCACAGTGCCAAGAATCTTTACTAAGCACCATACTCTGGTAGCAGCACATCTGAAGACAAAGGGTATTTTTGTTTACTCCATATTTGGATGATTGGTTGCTGAAGGCTGTTGCATGCAAGGATCAGTTTATTTACATTAGTTTTACAATTGCTCTCCTTTTGGATCTGGGTCTGCTTCTGAAAGTCAAAAAATTAAATCTCTATCCAACCCCAGATAATTCTTTGAATAGGTTCTATATTGGACTTGGTAGTAGTAAAAAACTTTTCTCTCAAAGGATAGTTTTCTGAAAATAGTGCAGTTGGTTTTGGAAATTCAAACTTGTCAAACCCGGAAAATGATCTGCCTGGGTCTCATCGGTTGGATGGCATAGCAGCTACCCTTTAGGTAATTGTTTGCTGATTTCAGAATGAGGTGGCTGCAGCACTTGATATCTCAAGCAGACAGACTTCAGATTTTGTCACCATACCTCAAGATGTTCTAAATTTGTTAAGGAAGTGGATGGATAGATCAGATGTTCAGAGTGATCTGCTCAGTCCCCCTTCACCATGGGTCACCATAACTTCAGATCATTAAACAAATGAAGAGCACATTTGTCACCTTATAATTAGAGTACACTGTACTTTTCAGGAAACCAGCTTGCTTATAAATGTGTTCGAGTTAAGAGCCATTCATTTGGCCCTTAAATATTTCCTTCCTCATACAGAAGGAAAGGTTGTTCAAGTAGTGATGGACAGTGCAACTGCAGTGTGATACATGAGCAACAAGGGGATGCTCCTCCTTCCAGTTATGTGCCACAGCAGTCAAATTATGAGACTGGTACATGGTATGGGACCTTTGCAAGGTCTAACTGGTGACTGTGCATTAAATGGTGGGAGGGGAAGAGCAATGTGCTGGTAGATAGTCTCAGCAGGGACAGTTCTCAGATGCACAAGTGCTCCCTAAAGCTCCAAACAGTATTTTCTCCAGATGGGGTTGCCCCTACATAGACCTGTTTGCAACAAGTGTCAGCAAAATGTGTTCTCTTCTGTTCAAGAGCAGGAAGGGACAGTCATTCAGTTTTGCATCCTTTTTTCGGTGTTGGGGAAAGAAGCCCTTCTATATGCTTTCTTCCCTTTTCCATTAATTCAGAAAGCAGCGAATATGGTTTATCAGTTCAGGGCAGCAAGAATGGTGCTGATTTGTCCAGCTTGGCCTAGCTAGCTGTGGTATACTGACTTGCTTCAGCTATCAAACTGGGTCTGCATGCATCTCCCTCTGTCTCCAGATCTCTTTTTAATGAACATAAATCTGAAGTTATCCAATTGTTCTTTAAAAGTTCACCTGGCAGCTAACTCAGTTTATTGTATTTTGATGGATAGTAAATGACTTTTCGTGCATAATATGGGTAAAAGGTTTATGGAGGCGGGTTACCTAACATGAAACTACCTTTTGAACCTTTGGTAGAGTGTTCCTTGTTTTATTTATCTTTTAAAACAATATTAATTATTGCTATGACGTCAGCCTAAAGGGTAAGCGAATTGCATGCCCAAATGGTTGATCAGCCATTTGAGATTTTTTGTAAAGACAAGATGGTTCTTAGACCTGATCCCAAATTTTTACCAAAAATCGTCAATTTCATATTAATCAAAAAATTTACCAGTATTTTTCCCAAATCCATGTGCTAATAAAGAGGAATCTGTATTACACACTTTAGATTCTAAAAGAGCTCATACATATTATCTAAATAGAGCTAAGAGTTTTAGGAAATCATCTAGATTGTTTTTGTTTCTTCTGCCGAAAATCATACGGGTCACTCTCATGACACTATTTCCATATGGGTGAAACAATGTATCACAGAATGTTACAAGTTAGCAGAAATTCCTGTGCCTATTGTTGTAGGGTCTCGTTCTGTTGGAGTCAGTACATACATTCATGCTCTCAATGTGTCTTTGGAAGGTGATGCCAAATTTGGCAGAGCATTGCTTCAGTCATTATTTAATTGGTACTCTGGTCCCACCTCCTGAGCTTTCAGCACTACTTGTCAGAGTACTTATAAGTGGGAATATGCCGAGCTACTTGAAAAAGAAATGAACGTTATTTATTTGTAAGTGGAATTCGGCAAGATAATCATGCATATTCCTAGACTCATAGAAGATAAGGGTTGGAAGGGACCTCAGAAGGTTATCTAGTCCAACCCCCTGCTCAAAGCAGGACCAACCCCAACTAAATCATCCCAACCAGGACTTTGTCAAGCTAGGCCTTAAAATCTAAGGACGGAGATTCCACCACCTCCCTAGGTAACCCATTCCAGTGTTTTGTCACCCTCCTAGTGAAAAAGTTTTTCCTAATATCCAACCTAGACCTCCCCTGCTGCAACTTGAGACCATTGCTCCTTGTTCTGTCATCTGCCATCATTGACAACAGCTTAGCTCCATTCCCTTTGGAATTCCCCCTTCATGTAGTTGAAGGACGCTATCAAATCCTCCCTCACTCTTTTCTCTTATGCAGACTAAATAAGCCTCAGTTCCCTCAGCCTTTCCTCATATGTCATGTGCTCAGAAGTCATATTCATACTTCCCAGAGTCCTATTGTGGTTGTGGGTTAGTGACGGAAGTAACTGAAGCAGTAGAGGGACCAGTGCCCTGTTATATACCCTCAACCTCAGAATATTTGGAAATGCTGAGAGGAGGGTTAGGAGGACATGCACATATGCGCTAACAAGCACTGCTTGGAGAATATTAAACATCATCAAGCAACTAAGTACCCATAAGTACCCCTGTATGGGTGTCTCATCCTCTGTGGTCCAGTCCCAGCATTTGGCAATCAGATTTTAAGCCTCTCTCGATAATTGCCTTGTTCTATTCATTCCCACTGAAGCATCTGGCATTGGCCACTGTCAGAAGACAGAATACTGGGGTAGATAGACAATTGGTCTGTTGCAGCATGGATATTCTTATGTTATGTTCTTAAGTAAATAGTCTTCATCTCTTGCTTCAATAAACCAATCAGATGGTTTTATTTAAAGATCAATTGAAATGTTTTCAAATACTTGTATTTTAAAAACTGTTTAAACATCCAAAATTGATGATAAAATATACAAGATGAAAGGGTTTATTACTAGTCATAGCTTGAAGAATTTAGGTATCTATGGTGTCATGAACTGTTATAGGGGAAAAAAACTTTTTAAAGCAGATCAAGGGTCTGTATTTCATTTCTTGATCTAGAAATGCCTGCAACTGTAGGGGGAAATATAGAATTCCAAGAGCTTTGTCAGGACTTTAAAATGCATTTATTTGTAATGTTTGACTGTGCCCAGGTATTCTGCCAGAGATTCTAGATCTCAAACAAGGGGTGATGTAGGGCTAGAACTCAGCAGTATGCTCACCTGTTATTTTTCTGGTGTTCCTGTCAGCTTCTTTAGAATGTTTACTTGTATTTTAAAACAAGTTTTGAACACTTAAGGGCTGTGAAGAAAATGTACTAAATGTAAACTAGCGCAGTAGTGTCTTATTGAGTCTGCAGACAAGCAAATAAAATATTGAGGTGATACCTTCTATTGGACCATCTTCTGTTGGTTTCGAGCTATACAGAGCTCTTGCACTGCATGTTATATTGCACGTTTTAGCAGAAAAATTCAGGTATTGTGGTTAGAGCTTGAGTTAGAGAACCATTACATTTTACAGATTCAATTTTGAAAGGAAATACAGAAGAAAACATTTCAGTTTACCTTGAATTAATTTTCTTTCCAGAATTCCTCTTCAGCTTTATTACAAATCTGCTATTTAATTAGTAACCAAGATTTCTTACTAAGTTTAAAAAAAAAAATCAGAACGACACCCATCACAATTTTTTATTTGCACTGTTGCATTGGTTTTTCACTGGTTATGAGGTTACCCAAATAAATACTGTATATATTTTTAAATACGTTAATGCTGGCAGAGGTATGGAAAGGGGGTAAGGTGTGGTGAGTATAATTTTATAATCAGTATATTTGAGTTGTGTACAAAAAAAAGTAATTTAGTTGCTCTGATTTAAAGTGATGTAGTTTTCATACTGAGCATACCAGAGTTTTGAAACCATGAAAGAAACTGCAATATACATTGGTTTGTCAGTTTGCTAAACGTAATCAGTCAAATACACTACATATTTTCCAAGTTCTGTTGATTTAAGGCTTAAAGTGTGGCCTTTCAATTATATGAAGTTAGTTCTGTTCTTTTGTCCCCTCACGTTGCTTTGTATATTTTAACCGCATCTGTATTTTGTGCCTCAGGATAGAATTTGAAGACCCAAAAGATTTTATTTCTTAAGTAGGGATGATTGGTTTTCTAATTCACACCACTTTTTAGGATTGGATTTTTACCCTCAGATTTGCATAGGCTATTGCCATTGAAACTGATGGAAATTTAATATGCATATCTGAGGAGGACCGGCTTTTGCCCTTCATGTTTGAATGGAGAACATGTTATCGCTGCATTTCTTTACTTTCTCCCAAGTTCACATTTAAAACAAGATGCAGTCATAAATACTATGACAAATCCTTAATATTAAGAGAGAGTTAGTTTGAGGTGCTCTGTGCACACACAAGTGTGCACGTACTTTATGAACATGCAGAGTAGGAGAAAAAGCATAGCTTCATAACAAAGCAAATGATATTTCCATATTGAGTTTTTTGTCATAGTGTAATGTACATCTATATATGCAGCTTTGTCATTGTTAAAAGAAGTGAAAACTCTCTTAGGGAATTTCTACATGGGGAAATTTACCCACAGAGCCATGGTATAATTCTCCATGTGGACATACTTATTCCAGAATAAAGGGGGGGGGAGAAGGGGAGGCTTATTTTATGTTGCTTTCAAAATAACGTTAATTAAACCAGAAAAAGCACTCTTATCCTAAAATAAGTATGTCCATGCGGTCAGTTATAGTGGTATAATTATACTGGAATAAGTCGGCTGGTAAATTTCCCCATGTAGGCAAGCTATTGTCCAGCAAATGCCTCTACTTTGGACTGTATAAATAGATAACTTAAATTTTGTGTTCACTAGAATCCAGTAAACACTGTCTTGTATTTTGCATGTCAGATCACTGTACCGTACGGCACAACAGAATTAGGTTTAGCATTTCAACTCAAAATATTCCTTAAGACAAACAAGACTTTTTTCAAAGAAATTAAAAGTAGATAGGCTAAAACCTTTCAGTGTTTTTAAAGTAGAGAATTTTTTTCAGAGGGCAAACTTGTCAATTGCTTTTAAAATTAAAAATTTTTAAGAAATCTTCTCAGCAGAAGAGGCTTTTAAAGATTGTCACACCATTTATTATGAAAATTCAGCAAAAAATTAAATGAAATCCTCAGGATTTGTTTTAAAGCTATTCAGATTCAAAAGTCACTGTGTTCCTGGTAGTCAGTTTTACTTTTGTTTGCAACTACATTCCCTACATGGAACTTGTTAACAAGCAGAAATACTACACTGGTGACTGTTGTGCATGTTTAGAAACGTGTTACTTAGGAGCTCCCCAGTTCCCTGCAGCACTGATATTGAAAAAAGTTAAGCATTTGGCAGTAGGTAAGCTTTGAGTAGTTTTGGTTCATTAATCAGTACATACATCTCACGAACCAGATTAATAACTGCATGTGAGGAACAGCAAATGAAAACCAGTTATTGCTGTCAGAGTAAACTTGGTAACAGTGATGTAACTGTTGGCAGAAGCCACAAGTTCCAAAAGGTCCAAAATATTTTGGATCATTCTTGTTTGATTAATGATTATAAATACTAATATTCCACTGATTATTTAAAATAAAACCTTCATAGCAAAAACCTAGAGTCCAAAAACAAGGGAGGAAGATTAATAATGCTCCAGAATTATTGACTCTGTTGTTCAGAGGTTTCAGGAACTCTTCTAAATTGTATTTAACAAAGTCACTGAGTAACCGAGTGAGAGTAATGAAGATTATTTTCCAAAACACACAATGTAGTTTTTTCCAGTGACCATTTATTTTCTCTCCCTATACCATGTTATCAGGGGGAGGTTACAAAAAGTAGTCATTTACCTTTTAAAGAATTTTAACAGGTTGTCAAAAATGTCTACGGCTTTTGTTTTGTGTACTGTAGTTATTAAATTTTTCCCAAAACTTTCTTTTTGCCACACTTACATGTCTCTAAAGCTTTTTCCCTGGGGTCTCTTAATCTGCAGGTGATTCCTGAGAATTGGTAAACACAAATAGTTACTTTATAACTTTTCCATTGTTCTAGATGTTAAATATGTTTGTGTATTTATCCATCTTGAAAAATACATGGAGGTGAAATATGTAAACTTTATTTAAATTATTTTTTAATTCTGCTTTTTTCTTCTGTACTAATGTTTAGATTTCAAGTTTAACCCATTTTGATTTTTCAAATAAAAGAATTGTAAGCTTTTTTCCATTTAGCATAAAGCAATTGTAAACTAGGACTCACAATATTTATGAAACATTTCAGAGGCTTTTCACTTTAACCAGTTTAAGCAGTCATTCAGTAATTTTCATTCTCTTGAATTTTAGTTTTGTGGATATATTGGGGACACACCACTTGCTAAGTGTACGTTCGGCTATCATTTATTGCACATAGTTAAAGCTGCTAAAGGAAAGGAACAGAGTACTTTATAAGAATTTGGATTTGAACAACTTGATTGTCAAATTACAGGTTTAATGTTGTTTTGAACCCATACATGACTAATATAATTCTTATTTGTACAACTGGAATAACTGTTTGTGAATGGAGAAAATTCAAATAGTCTTAGAAATCCCCCAAATAAAACACATTAGTTGGAATGATGTGTACGAATAACTGTTTGAGTTGCTGACTCTGCTGGTCTGTTTTTCTTTTAAAGTGGTTTTACTTAGATATCCATTTTCTAGCTCTAGTAGTGCTAGCTACCAGTATGCTCTGTGAAGTTGGATGAAATCCTGGTTCCATTGAAGTCCGAGGGAACTTTGCCAGTGACTTCAGTTGGACAGGGTGTTACCCATTATGTTCAAGATGTACAAGCCACATATACGAAATAATTTGCTTTATGCTATCTGATGATTTTCTGTAACCATATACATGCACTGTCATTAAGCTAACCTAAAATAAAATTTAAAGATACAGTAGAATAAAAATTTGCCTAGAAAGTATTTCAAAACAACTCAAACAAATGAACTGGTATATGCTGTCATGATTTTTCCCTATGTTAAACTGTTCCAGTGTCGTAGGTTTTTATGATTATTATCAGATGCTACAGAAATGAATTTAATGTTTGAAAGTTGTCAAATAACTCTTAGAATGGCATTATATAGATACCTGTATGATTTATTTCATGCAGAGTTGAATATATGTACAACATCCACATGCAGACTTGCTTGCAAATGATTCACTTTCGGATTTGCAATTAAGATTAAATAGAAAACTTACCAAAAACAAATACTGCTGCTGCTTTTTGCTTCTACAGTAGATTGAAAATCCAGAAATCAGCTTGTTTTTCTTCTTTGTGTTACCAGTGGTGTTCTTTGTTAATCTGTAGTTCTAGTGAAAACTTTTTTGTCTTGCCCTGTTAGATCCAAGCTGTGTTGTTAAGGAATTGGTCGTCTTCCTGCAGATTTAATAGAATAAAAAACCAAGCTAACTAAATCACTTTAAAAACTGTAACTGAAGTTCCAGTGTATTCTATTCCAGAAAAAGGGATAGTGTGTTTGAAGCTGCTGTGGTCTTACTGTCAAATGCAGAAATGCACTAACCAGCTACAGATGAACCAGATTCCACATACAGCACACTTGGACAGTTTTCCTTTTCTTAAACACACACTAGACTTAAACGTTCAGCCCACCTCTGATGTCACTGTGAACTCACTGAAGAGCAAACAAAACTCCTTAGGATTTCCTATCATAGTTTTTACAAAAGGGCAGGGGAGACTGGAAAGCTATGGACAAGGAAAGATTGTTTGCTGGTTAGTGGGAGGGCACTATATGGAAACAGACTGTGCAAGAATTCAGCAGGCAATTACAAAACTAACATTTTATTGCACAGCCTAACGATGCCTTTCAAGTTGTTACAGTACTGGGCTTCATTTAGAAGAAAGATTCTTTCAGGCTGATGAACTCAATTTGGGTTGCTGGGAATAAAAGAGGCAGACTGATTGGGTACAACAGGAAAACTGAACCATTTGTAGTACAGAAGAGTGCTGAACAGAATGTCACATTTAATTCTTGAAGTTCACGTAATGAGAAACAGTTTTAGCTGTTGTTACACTCATAAAACCTCTGATACATGTGGAAAATGTTAAAGCTGTGTTTGATGGTACTGGGCAGGTATTAGAATGTTTTATGCCATCTGATTAGTATTAAAAGTAGAAGAAATCACATGGATTACATTATTTTAAGAAACAAAAGATACCATCTTCAGCTTCTAATTTTGTCATTTAACAGTTAGTGTACAGGAGTCAATTCAGTTTTTGTTTTTGTTTAGTATAGTTTTCAATTTCTTCAGAAATGACACAAATTAATTAAATTTTATGGTTCATTTGGTTTTGGTTTTTTTCTTTTCAAATTGTTTGAGATTTGATAAATAGGTCCAAGGATCTTGTATTTTGCAGAGGAGCTCTCTAGAAAGGTTCTCTTAATTGTGCTAAAGATAAAAATGCTGTCTCTTAACCTTAAGCAAGAAATAATTTTCAGATTATCTCCTGCCAAAAATGTGTTCACTAATCCACAAACTCATAACCAATACTACACTTTTGTTCCTAATGAAAGTCTGTTGTTTGAACCAGTAAACCTTATTTATCCTTCTTTCTATTTTAGATTGTAAGCTGTTCAGGGCAGGGACTTTCACTAACTATGTTGGACACTGCCTGGCACAATTGGGCCTAACATGGTTAAGGCCTTTAGGTGCTATCACAATATAAATGTTAATTTGTGATAGTTATTAATTTATCCTTTTAATAAATTAATATTTTAATATTAGCAGAATAAAAAATCCTGGGTTAAAAATGAGATGAAAATAAACTCTATATCACGTCCTAGTTAATATTCTATTAACGTTTTTGTCATCTTTCGGGCTGAAAAATTTTAACGTGCTTCTGTGTGCATGCAGATTGTTTGTATTTTAATATTGGAGTGATGCCCAGAGGTTCCACTCAGGATTGAGAGCTCCACTGTATTAGGTGCTGTACAAATACAATCACTGCTGCAGACAGGTGTTTTTAATATTTTTCCACCTGTAAAGCCAAACTTTTTTGGGTACTCCACCCTAATTATACAGGTCTGAGAGAGGGAAAATATAACTAATTTTAGAAGCCCACTGAGTATTACTTAAAATAGCAATTTTTTTAAAAAGTGTTGAGTTCAAGGTTGGATATATATTGAGAGCTTCCAGGGCTAGAAGTAAGTGCTTTGTCTTATCAGAAAACTGAGCTTTCCCTATTCCAAGAGTAATCTATAAAGTTTTTCTCACCCTGCAGGGTCATGTGATATTGAGCCTTTAACTGGTACAGGACCTAATGTTGCCTTTACAGCATTTAGCATAGTCAGAGTGAAGAAGGATTAGCAATCAGAATGTAGGCAAAGCAATCAAATTTGCTTATAATATGGATATTTCCTGCGGGAGGGGCAGGTGAGAGAGATTGAGAGAGAGAGATGTGCAGTCCATAGGAAGCTCTTATCATATGCTGAAACAGCAGTAGGTATAGAAGTGGTGGTAGAAGATATTAAAGGTCAAAACAAAAGAAGAGATTTGTGCAACCAGTGTGTTGAAGAGCAATTGAAACATAAGCATTTTCCATTACAGAATCCAAAAAGAGGGAATTTTGAGAGAAATTTCCTCCTACATATCAGAAATAAAGACTTTCCTTTCTCCCATAGTTGTGTACAGTTTTACTTACTGATTTTTTTAATGGAAAAAGTCATTAGGGATAGCTATGTAGCCACTATTACATCTATCCCTGATAGAGAAAAACTCCAGGTTTCATCTTTTCAGCACTTTTGAACTCTTGTATAACAAATAGGCTATTAGTGAAATTATTTTAAAAATTATGTGGCTATATTAGGGCATGTATGTATATATTTAGAATTAAATTCACCCATCCTTTCACAAAGCATGAGGCTTTGCATTGATAACTCAGCCAACCTCGTGATGGAGATGAAATTCAGTAGCCTTCTTTCCACTCCTTAGTCCATTCTTCAGCCCCCTTATTTGTAGATGGTGAGGGGCCCCCTCCAACATGCAAGGGGATTAAAAGGAAGGTGACACAAGAGTCACATTAGTGAGAAGAAGTGTTGCATTAGTTGCAGCAAGAAATGGTCAGGGCTGGACAAGGCTTTTGGAAGCGGGAGTAGAGAGGCATACATGGACTTTAGTGGTGGGGGGTTCCCTTCCACCTCCTCTTCTCACATTAATGCTGCTGTTAAATCCTGCTTGCTTAACTTCAAAGTTGTGAACCTTTGGGACAGAGAATAGTGAATTTCCAAGTGATGAAGGAAGAAGATGGAAGTTTTAAAGATGAGACTTAGAATTAAGGCACTAGCATTCATAATCATTAAAGATCCTGCAGAGCTTGTACAAAGTGTGAGGGAGGTGGTGCTAATCCAAATATCCTAACCAGATTTCAATTTGAGTATAATTTTTGCCTACATCACTTTCCCCTGTTGCAATTTGAGACGTTTTTCTTCATTTGCATTCTTTTTGCTGGTGTAGAAAGGGAAATGCTTCTGTTGGTCCGTTTCAACATTGCTGAGTTGGAGGAATGAAAAATTCATACTTTCTAAGGCTAGAAAGTCGTCATATAGTCTGATAATTGTATAACACAGGCATAGAACTTCCCACGAATAATTCCTGTTTGAACTAGAGTATATCTTTTAGAAAATCAACCAGTGTTGGTTTAATAATGGCTGGTGATGGAGAATCCACCACAACCCTTTGTAAAGTATTCCAATGGTTAGTCACCCTCCACTATTACAATTTAATAAGGCTTAAGTTTATCACATTGAAAAAGATTAACACAGTTTGTATTTTTGAACATTCTAGGTTTAATAGCACAATAGGCTTGTTAAGTGAATGATGATTAATTGTTGGGATGACAGAAGCTTAGCAAAAAGTTTGGTACTTTGTAGATTCTGAAATGTTAATATCCTTCCACCTTCAAAAAATAAAGATCAGATTTTGCCTGGTCCCTGTATAATACACAAGGAAAGTTTCCAGCCGTCAATTATGCCTGGCCTTTGTGGAGAGAATGCAAGTACTCACACTCAAAAACCACAAAAATTTCAATGGGTTAGTACTGCTGCTGGAGCTGTTCTTTGCAAATAGGTCTACAAAAGGGGTGAGGCAACCATTGGACAAGTGGTGAAGGGGAGTACATACTGAAATCTTCAAGGGATGGCACTTCCCTAGGAGCTCCATGCAATATTATTTGTGTCTCCTTGAGGCACAAACCCATGCAGAGCTCTTGCCAGGGCAGGGCTTGTTCTCTGTTGTTCCCAGAGCAAGCCAAAGATTAAATGCCACAGTAGAGCCTTATACACATTAGTAAGTAATTTAAGTATTAAGTAATCCAATTAATTGGTTTTTCTTTAAAATTTTAAACATTAAATAAAGGAAATTCTCATTTTAGTCTTATTTATTCAGGTATTTATCTCTCGGACTTGACGTATATTGACTCTGCATACCCATCTACAGGGAGCATTCTGGAAAGTGAACAGAGATCAAATTTAATGAACAACATACTTAGAATAATCTCAGATTTTCAGCAGTCCTGTGAATATGGTAAGATAGCTTGTTTATTTCTTTTGCAGTATTACTGAGAGCAACTGATTAAGTAAAAATATTCATCTTCTACCACACTGTTATTTAATAAGTCTTAACACATTAATGTACTGTTCCTATCTAAATCCATAAACCCTAGTAAAACCAGATTCTGGAGTTGTTGGGTTATCCTCTCCTGTCAGCAGGAAAAGACAGAATGAGACTTGCTCACCCTCTTCTAATCTCTTCTGTATTTTCAAAATATTTGATACCTAATGAAATGTGACATATATTCTTAGTAACAGTTATATTATTCTCACAATAATACACTGAATTTTTGTTCTTCTCACCTTTTACTACTAATGATACTGTCTGAAAGTTGCAGATTTGCTTCCTGCAGTGGAGACATTAAAATATGTGCTGTTTAGACTTGTCTTTATTTGTTTTTAGACACTTCCATAATTATCAAGAGCAAAAAAATGTTTAAATGTATTTATTAACAGAGGTGGTTTCCCTAACAAGCCATTTTCCCTTCCGTCTGAAACCTTCAGTGAAGTAATAAGACTGGATCTATGACAACATAATCATTTTCTTGGCAACTGAATGTGGTGTCATTAGCACGGAATTGTGACTTCACTGCAGGATCAACATAACAAGAAAGGCCATGAGGGGGAGAGCCCTGATTCAGACAACATATTCAAAATTCCCAATTTAGTGCTCTAGCTTCCTTAGCCACTGTGGCTAACTCCATGTGATAGCTGACATGCTCTGAAGAGATTCACATCTTGCCTTCCTTGGGTGCAACGGAGGTCAGCCTAGTCCATGGTTTTAGGTGAGGGGAACAAAAAGCTTCAAAACAGTGGTTGAGGCATTGTATTTTATGGTCCCACATAAAGACAGCAAGAGAAATACCTGTTTTGCATACAGATATTTTCAAGAAAATACCTTTGTCTAACTTTGAATGACAGTGATAACTGATGCATTGCCTCTTCTCTAGATATTCCTCTGTTGCCTCATGTCCAAAAATACTTGAACTCAGTTCAGTATATAGAAGAGCTACAAAAGTTTGTGGAAGACGACAATTACAAGTAAGTATGAAATTGTACAGCTGACTTGGTAAACTTTATTTTTTTTCTTTTTAAAAAGTGAGTTTTGTATAATAAAAATCTTGACTACAGTAATGAGCAAGTGAGTGCTTGCTTTCATTTAGGTAATGAATCCAACCTCAAGGCTGCCACTCTTACTTCCATAATTCTTTTGCTTTAGTATGAAGTGACTAAGAAGAAACTGGATTTAGAAAATAAGCAACAGTAGTTGTGACTTGAATTCCTCCTTTAACCATTTTATTTTCTGTTTGAGAGATGGATATTTAAGAAAATTAAATATTAAAGTAAGAAAAAAGACAGTATAGTATCTTTGCTCTGCTGTAAAACTGCACATGCTGTTGAATGCAGAAAATAAACTAATCAGGGTAGAGATGTTTTTTCACTACTGGGCACTCCTATTTATGCTTTTTCATGTAAGAACTAAGGGGCATCCGATAGAATGGAAAGAAATGCATTCAAACTTGATAAAAGGAAATTATGTTTACCCAACACGTAGTTAACATGTGTAACTCATTCGCCACAAGATAGAATTGGTTCCTAGACCTTATCAGAATACCAGAAAGAACTACATGTATTTGAGTTATTAGAATATCCACAGGTTTCTGAGAGCGTTGAAAAATTATCAAGGATATAAATCCTCATGCATCAGGGCATAAGCCAGCCACTGGGGGTAACTAAAAGGAAAATTCCACATGTGGAAATTATTCCATAATTGTTCATTAGAGATTCTTGCACCTGTCTGTGGCATTGACCACAGCCAAAGGTTAGATATTGAAATAGATGTAGCGAATTGATCCAAAGTAGCAATTCTTATGTTAATTTTATGGACTAGGAGAAGTCAGTGGAATGGAGTAATATGGTTTAACTGAATGAGGAATATGATTTTAGCAGTGCATATGTCTTTGTGGACTCAGAAAACTGTGGAGGAGATAACCTTAATCTCTCCAAGGTCAAAGGAGATAGCCATACTATTTTCAGAGAACCAACTGACACTAAAGTTTTGTAGCATTTTCTTTCCGTTCAAAGGCAAACTGCTCCTTTTTGCTGACAAGAAGTGAAGGTTCAGAATGGTAATTCCCTACAATTAAGATAGATAGTTAAAAATAAGTCTCAGAAGAAAAAGTACTTAAACAGTTTCCTTTGTCATGAAGCTGTACTGAAATGGCAATTTTAAAACGTTAACAATGTTGTATAAATAATTCCTGTGGCTGATTAACAACCTTTACATTTTATTTTCTAAAAAGTTCTTCCTAATTTCCTCTTAATTTAAAAATTGTTAATTTATCAAAATGTTTAGTAAGCTCATTGTGCAGATCTAGTTGAAGTTTAACTTAAAAAAAAAAAGGCAGTTTGCAGCTTTCAAATAGTATTGAAGATGACATGGAAAAAGTAAATAGCTTGAATTAATAACCCAGCCAAGATAATTATATATTGTACCAAAAAAAGGAGGCTATTTTATTTGTTTTTAAAATAGTAGAGCACATTTCACTGGTGTGATTACCCCTTCACATAACACATGAACCATAGGTCACCCAGTGAAATAAGACACAGCAGGTTTAAAACAAACATGTGGAAGTACTTCTTCACAGAACGTACAGTTGATCTGTGGATCTCATTGCCAACGGATGTTGTGAGGGCCAAAAATATAATTAGTTAAAAAAAAAAAAAAAAAAAAAGTTAATGGAAGATATATAGGTCCATCAATGGCTATTAACCAAGATGGTCAGGGAGGCAACCCCATGCTCTGGGATCTCTACCTCTGACTGCTAGAAGCTAGGACTGGGTGATGGGATGGATCACTTAATAAATTGCACTGTTCTGTTGACTCCCTCAAGCATCTGGCACTGGCCACTGTCAGAAGACCAGATATTGGGCTAGATGGACCATGGATCTAACTCACTGTAACCATTCTTAAATTCTTATTGGTTAACCCTTACATGGTTTCAGAACAAATCAAAACAGAGGATAGCAAATGGCTTTGCCTGTTGTCACTCCTGCACATGCCTTTTTATTTTCAGAACATAGAGTACTATATATATATACATATATATAAAAAAACTTGGATTATGTAAAAGGAAAAAAGGTGGGTTGGTTGTTGCCTCCTTCTGATTCTTAAGTGAGTGATATGCATAGCTGATATTTCTGGTATGTGTGCATAGCCTCTCTTATATTTGTGGTAGCAAAAATTCTTCCAGCATAAGCCAAAAAATACTTGAGCTTTCAAAGCTTTACATTAAAATACTTCAACTTCCTGATAAATTAACACTTTAACTTCTGTTCCCTTTTTAATGCAGACTTTCATTAAAGATAGAGCCAGGAACCAGTACCCCACGTTCTGCTGCTTCCAGAGAAGATTTAGCAGGTAAATTGAGTTACTAGTACAAAAATTATTTTTCTAAAAGTAAATTGAGATAAAAGATTGCAAAACATACTGGCCATAAAAAATTATAAATTTATTCTGTAAAAATCTACTTTTAGACTGAAAGAACAATTTTTTTAAATATGTTAAGAACCTGCTCCTAATATAATATAAAAGAAATGCTATTAAAGAAGTCATCTGGTTAACTAGCAAAAGATTCAGGGTATGTAGGTAACTGGTGTAACCAGAAGTTAGGGTTTGAGCAATCCCTCCCAGCATGGTTTCATTCAAAAATTTTATAAGGATACTCTCCACTCTATTATCTAAATAATTAATGAAAATTATGAAATGGCTTTGGACACGAATGATCCCTGCGAGACTCCATTTGATGCATGTATTAAATACAAGTAAAGGAGCAAAATTAAGGTGGTTGTTGGAATCTTGAATCTGAATTTCCTGATCTTTGTGCAACAAAATAGCAAAATTAATATTTTGTGAGGAATCTTATGTATCAAGAAATCATATTGGGAGCTATTGCATCGAAAACCAATAAGGCTACCTGTTAAGCTAAAGATGTCTCCTGTTTTATTTGTGGCTTTGGAACAACTATATACAGAACAAAAGATATGTAAACGTGCTACACAGTATGTCTACACTGTTATTAAAAACCTGCAGCTGGCTTATGCTAAACTTGAGCTAAGAGGATGTTTAACTGCAGTGTAGACATTCGGGCTTAGGCTGCAGCCCAGGCTCTAGGACCCCTGAATGTCTACATCTCAATTAAACAGCCCCGCAACTCCAGCCCCATAAGCCAGAGTCAGTTGGCATGGGCCACATGCAGGTTTTAAACTGTAGTGTAGACATATCCATAGATTCCTTCCCAGCCAGCCCCTCTATTTGCAGTGGACTTGACCTAGCTCTGCTTTGCTTCCTCTTTGTAATCCTGCAGGTTTTTAGCATGTTTTATTATTTTAATCAGAATAAATAATATTATTTTAAAATTACATAGAATAATAAAATTTAAGTTTGCTCCCCTCTCTGTGATGTGGAGAAAAAGCCCTTTTATTTCACAATGATATAAGGAGGAAGAACTACTTAATATAATATTGTGTTATAAAGATGAAAAGGTTAAGATCAGAAGAAACCTTTTCCCTCTTCCTTTGTGTTAGGCCTGGTCTACACTTACTTTCCACATTCAGCGTTAGTTGATGGGAGATATGCAAGTGACATAAAAAAATTGCATATCTCCCGCCGACTTCGCTGCGTCTGTTCTGCACACAGTGTGCACTGTGCTGAGCCGACGGGAACAGTGTTCCCGTCAATGCAGCACTACACCACTTACGGAGGCGGTTTTCCTCCGTCAATTTCTGGATCGACTGAGCAGGTCTACACAGTCAATCCAGAGACCTCAATCTGATGGCGGTGAATTTGTCGCCGTCAGTATAGACGTAGCCTTAGAATATGTCAAAAGAGGTTACTTGTCCAAGGGGAATGTAAAAGTTTGTTATACTATAAAAAGACTCTATTGTTAAAAAAGCAATAAGAATATAATTATTGGCTCCTCTTAAACTGAATCTCGATTTTGTACTTTATTAAGATCCTGCAGTATTTTATATTTATTTTCAATAAAATACAATAGACGTTTTCAGTGAGAATCTTATACATTTTTTAGAAAGATATCAACCCTGTGTATCTTTGGAAGGCTGAGGAATAGCATCTGAAGTAGTCACACTGAAATTACTCACGCTCAGTTGGAATTTCCTATTTTTCTTTTGTTCACAGGCTCTGAAGTTGGAGCATCTCCCCAAAGCGCACGTAAAAATGTTGCAGCTGAAGGAGCATTACTACCACCCACCCCCCCATCACCAAGAAACCTGATACCACATGGCCATAGGAAATGTCACAGCTTGGGATACAAGTCAGCATTTTATTTACTTTTGAGAGTATCAGCATTTACATATTGGACTCTTTTAACAAAAAAACTTTTGCTTTAAAAGGAGTTTATGCAAGGAAGAGTTTGTCCATTCGTTAATCAGTTTTTTCAACTTGCATTGTGTCTTTCTGCTTTTATCTGAAAATGTACTGAACTGTTAGAAAATTCTACTGTCTAACAATTACTTTGCTACAGACTAATAATGTAATTCTTGAAAGAGAACAGAGAAATGAGGTCATCAGTCAAGCTTAAGGAAAGATTTGAAAATGGTCTGTCTGGCCTTATTGATTGCAATTTAAATTGCTGAGAAATGGAGTACCTTCATAAAAACATTGAGTTCCTTGCATCTCACCTTCTATCTGTGAGCCTTGCTCAGGAAGCAATGAACCAGATTTTCAGTTAGAGTATCTGACCTGGATTTCCTCATTCCACACTTAACATAAAATTACTTTTTAAGTAAAAGTGAAAAAGGTCCTAATACTTGTGTGATTTAAGAGCTTACATAGATTGTGTCTTGTAACTTGCAGCAGTTTGGATTTCTTTTACATTTTGAATTTGCAAGAGCAGATCCCAGGAGATTCTAAATCTGTTAAACACAATATATTCACTCAGAACCAGAGCACCTTTCTCTATGTGAAACTAACATAGTTTGGTCTCACAGGTAGTTCATGCAGTATGGTATTTCAGATAATAGATTTTAATAGCTTTTTAAGTGGTGTCAGTCGCTTTTTAATCCATTATCCTAATTAATATTCTCTCCTTTCCCTTATGACTTCCATAAATTACACCTGAAAGGAATTGAGACCATAACAAACTGCATCCAGCTTTTATTGTTTTGAGTTGAACTCATGTCCACTTGTATCTGAGAGGCATGTTGAATTATTTATCTTTCTGTAAACTTGCTCACATGAAATTTAACTCCTACTATTGCTTTTTAAAGAAGAAAAACGTTCTGTACACACAGTGAAACCCCCTCTATCCCAAAAGAATGGAGTGAGAAGCTCCTCTTGTTTTAGACTTTTATGCTTGGTAATTTTATACAGCACCTAAATACCATTGCAATAACCATTGTATGAAAGTCTAAGACAAACGTTCTTTAGTGGAACTATCAATTAAAAGATGTGTTAAAGCCATTCTCAGGTTTGTTCTGCCCTAACAAAGCTATAAAGGAACCACAGAGGATTTATTATATAGACACTTTACCAAATGTTGATACACAGGACTGTATTTCCAAGACTCCCATTAATGGCGACTTGAGTCTGTGCACTGCACTGGAAATTTATTCCAAATGATTGACTGGTTTCAGAAATACTTCTACAGAGAAAAGATGAAAATACTAATATTTTTTCTTTAAATGCCCTTTTATATATTCATAGTTCTTGAAGAGCTGAGATTTATGGCAGTAGTTCTAACAGAGGCTTATAATAAGAAGCTAGCTACTATGTGCTCACGTACCCATCATAATTCAAGATGTTTATGTAGCATTATATGGGACAGGATCTGTAATTTTCTGTATTCTTAGGCAATTCTAAATTCCACATGAACTTAAAATACAGATATGTGTAAAACGTTACTTTTAGAGAACAATAGTTATACAGGTAAGGAATTTTACCCTCCAGTGACAATACCAGTCTCAATGGATTCCTATATACTGGCTTTTGCATCTGTGAGAAGAGCTGGCAGGAGCTCAGATTTTCTTATTTGAGTGCTGTCTCTGTGGGTGCTCCACTTTTAGATATCAGTGTGTCTTGGCACTGTTCATTAGAGATTTTTGTAGCAGTGCCTATCTGGGCCATGCATACACAGTGAGCGTCTTGCAGTGCTGTTGGTGCCTTGATCGCTGTTCATGTGGCCCAACCCCATCAGTTTTTTTTTCAACCATCCCTGGCATGAGATGGAGCTCCACAGCACTCTCCTTGACAGAGAACAAATAATTAGATTTAGAGAGAGTTTTTACCCATCAGTTTAGTCATAGATAAGTTAGTTTATAATAAGACATAGATCTAGTTTAAAAAAAAAAATTATTTAGCTAAAAATCTAAAATGCCTGCTGTCATGCGGATTGGATTGGGGGGGGAGAATTTGTTATTTGACATTAATATGTCAAAATCATAGTGATTCATATGAGACATACCATGTCAGGTGCTGTTAGAAAGGTTATAATGTGCTGAGTAAGAAGAAAATATTTGTGTTCATGTGTGATATGTGTGAGGAAATTTATGGAGATCTTTAATATATCTATATTTCAAACTGCTGTAAAAGACACACCCCAGACAGAGAGGCCGCAGGACAGTAGCCCGCTTAATGGCCCATCAAGACCTTTACAGAAGCCAAAGGCCCAGGAAGAAACTAAAGGCATACCTGAAGAGTTACCAGGATTGGACCATGTGACTCTGGACTCCATTTTGGTTCCTGTAAAGTTCCACAAGCCACGTGGCCAGTGACAGAGGGTATATAAGATCAAACCACAGAAACCATTTTGTCTTTGTTCCTGTCCAGCTGCGGACACACCTCTGGATCAACAAACTTTGCAACTGAACTGAAGGACTTAGACCCATCCAGTTACTGGATGTATACCATAGGGACTATACAAGCCTGCAACTCCATAATTCTTCCAAAAACCTGCTGTATATGGACTTTTAAATCATTTGTATGTATCTGCTTGCTTTAATCCTTTAACATTTCTCTTATTGTTTGTTTTCCTTTTATAACAAGCCTTTAGTTTTAGTTACTAAAGGATTGGCTGGCAGCGTGGTATTTTGGGTAAGATCCAAACTTACAGTGAACTGGTACTGTGGCTGATCCTTTGGGATCAGAGGGAATCTTTTAGTAAAGAGCATAGAGTTTAAATAACTGGTCTCTTTACTGGACCTAGTGGCAGATTGGGAGCCAGAGACTGAAATGCAGTAAAGGGGGCTGTGTGTATTTGCACAGTGGCTTCTTGATAACCAGTGTGGGGGAATCAGAAGCACTGTTTGTGGCTGGTTGGGAAGTCTGACTTCAGTGTCACCCATCAGTGCTGGGAGAATCTGCTCTCCTTTTACAGCCTGCCCTGACCCTGGCATTATCAGTGGGCTACCCTGGGCATGGACGGGTCACACCTGCATCACCAGGATTCAAAAGATGCAACTCCTATAGAGACACGAACTCTGTCCTTGATGGACACTCTGTGTCAGGTGCCTTGAAGAGGGAAATATTTCAGCCAAGTGCATTCATAGCACAAATCTTAAGGTGAGGGTTTGGCAAGATAGAGATCTCCGCTTGAAACTTACCTTAATGGAGAGATCACTCAAGCCCACCTTGGACCCTGTCACCAGGAAAAGAGACCAGGATAAGGCTCAACCCTCCACAAAAGTGAAGAAAAGAGCACCAACATTTTGCCTGACAGAGATATGCCAAAAAAAAAAGTCTCTGGCCAGGTGTTTGCCCCCCTGTACTGATTACATCACAGATGAGCACATTTGATGCTCTGGACACTGCCAGCACCAAGAGGTCATCAGTACATAGTTGAAAACTGGAGCCTGCCATGGCACCATCGATACCGGCTAAGATGGTTCTGAAAACCATGGTGCTGATGCCACCGCTTTTTGCACCATCACCAGCATCTGCACTGAGGAAGGTAAAGAACAAGTCCACAGTGCCAAGCACCATGCCAACCAAAAAGATCATGTCGGCACCGAAACTAAAGCAATGGGCACAGGAAGATACTCCACTCCCTGCTCCACATGCACCCAAACAGATGGCACCACAGCACTCAGTTTCTCCCATTGTTACCTCATTTTCCAGCAATGACAAAGAGGTCATGCAAGAGGGTGCATTCTCACCATACCATTCATCCCCGGTCACAAGGGAATCAGTATCCTCCTCCAAATCATTGTCCCAAATTGAGAAAATGGAGGTGTCAAATGAAATTATTTTCTTGGATGCCATTTCCCATGCAATGACTGCCATGGGGCCCAAGGGCATGATACATAGCCCAGTTCAGCTGCCCCACAACATCTGCCATGGGGGAAGAGAGATTAAACCCACCATTACCAGGGCCAGAACCATCAGAGATCCAGGAGGAAGCCTGGAGAAGATATGAAGGGGCAGAATAGGACACCTCACCACCACATAATTAATCTTGATCTCCCAGCAAGGCAATAATGCCACCATTGCCTACCACAGCCAGCAACTTCAAGCAGTTCCAAGAATTGTTCAAACGTGTGGCAATAAGCCAAGAAATACCTTTGGAGGAGGTTGAGGAAAACCAGCACAAACTCCTCCAGCACATCGGCTAATATAAAAATTACACTGCCAATCAGTGATGCATGATGCAACCCACCGATGTCATGTGGCAAATGCCTGCCTTGGCCCCACCAATCTTTAAGAGGGCAGACAGAAAATACTATGTCTGTACAAAAGGCATGGATTTCTTGTTCACTCACCCTCCTCCAAACTCCCTGGTGGTCAATGTTGTACACCAGAAAAATAAACTGACACAACAAAAGACTACACCACAGGATATGTTGGATGAATATGGGTTGGATGAATGGATTATAAAATGGATCGAGAACTGGCTAGAGCAAAGAGCTCAACGAGTAGTGGTCAATGGCTCCATGTCTAGATGGCAGCTGGTCACAAGTGGAGTGCCCCAGGATTCGGTCCTGGGGCCGGTTTTGTTCAACATCTTCATTAATGATCTGGAGGATGGGGTAGATTGCACCCTCAGTAAGTGTGCTGATGACACTAAGCTAGGGGGAGTGGTGGATACCCTGAAAGGGAGGGATAGGATACAGAAAGACCTAAACAAATTGGAGGATTGGGCCGAAAGAAATCCGATGAGGTTCAACAAGGACAAGTGCAGAGTCCTGCACTTAAGACAGAAGAATCCCATGCATAACCACAGACTGGGGACCGACGAGCTAGGCAGCAGTTCTGCAGAAAAGGATCTGGGCATTACAGTGGATAAGAAGCTGGATATGTCAGCAGTGTGCCCTCGTTGCCAAGAAGGCTAATGGCATATTGGGCTGCATTAGTAAGAGCATTGCCAACAAATCGCGGCAAGTGATTATTCCCCTCTATTCAGCATTGGTGGGGCCGCATTTGGAGTATTGTGTCTAGTTTTGGGCCCCCCACTAACTACAAAAAGGATGTGGACAAGTTGGAGAGAGTCCAGCGGAGGGCAACAAAAATGAGTAAGGGGCTGGAGCACAAGACTTATGAGGAGAGGCTGAAAGAACTAGGCCTGTTTAGTCTGCAGAAGAGAAGAATGAGGGGGGATTTGATAGCAGCCTTTAACTACCTGAAAGGGGGTTCCAGGGAGGATGGAGCTAGGCTGTTTTCAGTGGTGACAGACCAAGGAGCAACGGTCTCAAGTTGCAGTGGGGGAGGTCTAGGTTGGACATTAGGAAAAAGCTTTTCACTAGGAGGGTGGTGAAGCATTGGAATGGGTTACCTAGGGAGATGGTAGAATCTCCGTCTTCTAGGAGTCAGAATCCCCTGGTATTGGTTTGCTCTCCCCAGTGCTCTGTGATCTGTGGTTGATTATTGTTCATGAAGGAGCTCTCCTGGCACTGTAGCCTGCTAATCAGTAACACTTGTCCCATGTCAGCATAAAGTTTCTCAGCTTTGACTTCTCTTTCTCAGAGTATCCTTTACTATAGTCTCCAGTCAGTCTTCTTAATGAAAACATTTTATTTTTTTAAATAGAGGCAATTTCCACCAAGATACCTATTGAATTTTGACTTCCCACTGTGTATTTATACACCCTTCTACTCCACTCTTAGCTAGATATGATCCAATTACATCATTGACACACTTTGGCCTTTGGGCTGTTTTGCATCATTCTCTTGGAGGAAGAGTATTCACCCTTCCTTCTCCATGAAGCATTGATTTAAAAAAAAAATTGACAGTCCAGTAAAAATCATGGGCTTTTTATCTGCTTTCATTGTGATTATTTAAAATCCCAGCAGAAAATCTTCAAGCTTTATATCTTCCATGTTACTTACTTTTTGCTGAGAAGTAAGTAGTCAACTTCCTTGTTAAGCTATAATGAAATCTGTTCCATAGCTGAGCAACCCTCCTTACCTTGCTTTTGAAAATATACTCTAAAACTATATCAATGTCTCCTCAGTTCCCTTGTCATCTCAAGGAGAAAAAGTCTAGAGATGATTATGAATGTAAGAATGACAATACTGGGTCAGACCAGTGGTCCATGTAGCTTAATATCCTGTCTTCCAATAGTGGCCAATGCCAGATGCTTCAGAGGGAATGAACAGGACAGGTAATCATCAGGTGGTCCATCTGGTTGCCCATTCCCAGCTTCTGGCAAGCAGCAATCCCTGCCCATTTGATTACTTAGCCATTCATGGACCTGTCTTCCATGAACTTATCTAATTCTTTTTGAGCCCTAGTTCTGGCCTTCACAAATCCTCAGGCAAGGAGTTCTTCAGTTTGACTGTGCATTGTATGAAGAAATACTTTCTATCCTTTAATTCAACTCTCGTGTGAAAGCTTTGTAAACTACAATAAAAAACATGAAATTTATCTGTGCAAGTATGAGGGTCATGTGAACTCATTTTGTACCTCATTAATTCTCAAAGTTCTTGTAATTAAATTAAGGCACTTTTATTTTTATTCAGATAAATGTTATTTCTAGCAATAGTCTTTCCTCTGTTCTCAGGAGCATTGTGCAGTTTTGGTATTAATAACCCATGCAAGTTAAATCATTTGTTCACTAGTGCTTTGTCAATGAGCCCATGAAGCTCTCAAGGGGTGCATAGCAAACTACATATTATTCTTTAATATCTTGAAGCGGTGGCTATTGAAATGTAATATTTGTATTCTTATTTGTTTCAGTTTCATACACAAAATGAATACAGCAGAATTTAAAAGTGCAACGTTCCCCAATGCAGGACCGAGGCACCTATTGGATGACAGTGTCATGGAACCTCATGCTCCATCCAGAGGGCAAGCAGAGAGCTCCACCCTTTCTAGTGGCATTTCAATAGGTGAGAAATTTTTAAAATGTAGCTGTGCTTGTAAAAATGTGTTTTAATAGAGTTGTCTCAAAGGTGTGTGTGCATCAGGGCTACTATTCCATGAGACCTTAATTCTAGTATTGCTCATGTTAACCAAACACCTGTTCAAACCATTAGCGGCATGTTTCCTCCTACACATATCCGTGAAAGTTACTTTTTCATGGCTATAACATCTGCACAACGTGTAGGAGATATTGGAGCATTCATGGTGCACCTGCCTTACACAATCTTTTTAAAGAACAAAATCACACTACGTCCTCACCCAAAATTTTTGCCAATGGTCAATTCATCATTTCATATCAACCAGCCAATGCACTTACCCATTTTTACCCAAAACCACATGAGAATGCACAAAACACCTTGCTATACACATACTTGGACAGGACTAAATCCTTCAGACAAACATCAAGGCTCTTTGTATCCATAGCAGACCATTCTAAAGGACAGACCATATCCAATCAAAGACTATCCAAATGGATAAAAGATTGCGTTCACTTACGTTACACCTTGTAAAACGTGCAACCTCCATTAGAACGCACTCCACCAGGGCGATGGCAGCATCTACAGCCTTCTTTAAGAATCTTCCCATACCTGATATATGTAGAGTGGCTACATGGGCTTCTGTTCACACATTTACAAAACATTATGCCATTGACCAAGATTTCAGGTCAGATGTAACTGCAGGCCTGACTGTGCTATCATCTATACACAACATCTCCAAAGTTCCCTCCGCCAAATGAGGGATACTGCTCCATAATCACCCGGAGCGAAGCACCCATAGGGACACCAATCGATGAAGTGGTTACTCATCTGGTGCAGTAACCGAGGTTCTTCGAGATATGTTCCCCTATGGGTGCTCCAATGCCCTTCTTCCTCCCCTTTACTTTGGAGCATGTCTTTATTATTGCTCCATGGTAGAGAAGGAACAGAGAGACTCATGTTGCATTGCATGCGTGACCCGAGCGGACACTGCTGAAGAAGATCTCATGAGAACATGTCAGGCACCTGGAGTGGAGCACCCACAGGGGGACACATCTCGAAGAACCTCAGTTGCTGCACCACGTAAGTAACTTTCTCTTCTTAGGACTTAGTGATGTAGCTATCTTACAAAACTTAAGTAGAATATGAAATATGATGGACCAAATTCACTGCTGCTGTTGGTAAATGGAATTACATAAATTAATTTAATCTCTGTAAAATGATGCCCTTGAGTATTAACAGTATGCAAGACAAGTAAAATTTAAATAGCTCTGAATTGTTTAAAATATTGTAGGAAAAGGGTCTGATTTTAATAACAGACTTAACAGGCCAGAACCTCAGCAGGGGTAAATGTGCTCGTTCCCTAACCTCAGCAGAACTGTGGAAGTTTATAGCAAACTAGGATTTAGCCCAACAATTAAAGATGATCTGCAAAGAAAAATTGGGCTTGTCCATTTTTTTCTTCTTGCTATATAAAAAAGGCCTGGAATGTTTTTTCTGAGAAAAGGATCTCTTTCCACCTGTTTTTAGATTAAAAATTCAGGTGACCTCTGGGCTAGAGACAGTCTATGCTGTTTGGAGCACTAGAAAAATGAGGACATCACATGAGTCAAAAAAGGGAAAATAATTTTTAGTCCGAATATTTTTTAAAACTGTTTGGGGTTTGTTTGAATATTTGTTTATATTAATATCCATTTAACTTCTTTGGCGACCATTTAGGTATAGAAAGCCTATATTAAAGATTCAATGCCCTTAAACTTTCAGTTAAGATATAGAAGTGCCCAATAAACAACCTTGAGCCCTCTCAGAGGTTATGCAGCTAAATCAGTGAACATCAGATTTGCCATTCCTGATATTTCTAAGATTAAAAAAAAAAATCCTTTCAGGCCTTCTTTCTGAATTACAAAGTAGCAAATAAGTACAGAAGCCTTTTTTAAAACAAAAAACAAAAACAAAAAAAAAACCTGTGCAAGTCAAATTTAAATTCTCAGCCCAATAGCTATTAGTATTTAAAAAAACCAACTAATATAAAAAAAAACACTAATGAGATGTTGATTGGTATCAAATACAGTATGTTGCATAGATGCAGGGAAATTTAAAGGTTATTCAGGTGAAGAATTTGAAGCAGCTAACAATAGTTATAAAATGTTGCGAGAAGGATCCATGTGAGGTCATTGGAAAGACCGAATGCTGAGAACATATAAAAGAAGAATTTAAGAAGGTGGTATTTTACAGAAAGTATTGAATGAGTGAAGTGGGTTTCCAGTTGTTGATAGTCAAATAATAGACATAGGATGTTTAAAGAAATCTTGAATAGCAATATAAATTTTACTAAGTTAAAGGGATTTTCAGTTCTGTAGCTGAGCTCCTTTTGAGCAGGGTGCGGAGGAGTGCTGATCTGAGAAATGTTCTCTGCTTGTGCTTTTTTCCCCTCAGTTCAGGCATTTTATTTTTTGGGGGGGAGGGAGGTTGGGTGTTTTCATTGCAGTGTTTGCCCTCCCTTTGCTCAAAATGTTTAAAAAAATCAACATTTGAAGGTGATGTGTAGAGGGGGAAGGTTAGGTTTTTTGCCCTTTTTACTGCTTCATGATGTATAAAAGTGGTTTGTTTACAAAAAATTAAAAAGTTTCTTATCTTAGATAGATATAAGGCATACAAAGTGTTCTCTTCCTTTGTATTTTTTGAGATCTCTTGGAAGGATTAGACAACTAGAGTAGGAGCTTTTTCATTCCTTAATTGAAGTGGTTGTAAAGTTGAATCTTAAAGAAATTTTTCATATTTGTTCAGGTGTTTGAGGTAAACAAATGTTAACAAGCAAACACAAAAATTAAAATAATATGACTAAAAATCCTTTTTCATCAGGTAGTCAGGCTTCACTTCCTTGGTACTTGTGGTGTCATTATCCAGTTACCCATAGATTGTTTTAGAAAATAAAGGGTAGACAAGGCCTGAATTTCTAATACAAAAAAAAAGAAGGGACAACCCTTTTAGACAGTCTTAGAAAGAAAAGAAAGGGGAAAAAAGCAGGGGAAGCAAATTTTAAAAAATTTATAGATGTAGGCACCAAACTATTCCAGCCATCAATGACCCATGGCCTTCTTCTCTCATAAACTACAAATTACAGCTTTAAAAAAAAGACAAAACCAAAAATTACTTTTTTTGCTAATAGGACAATTTCTCAGTTTTTTAAATCAAACCTTCCTTATACAATCCGCAAAAATTCATTCAACCTTTGCAGCAATAGAATTCTAGCAACGATTACTTTTATTTTCAGAAACTTGCAGTTAAATCTAGAGCAGAAGATCAGATAAAAATTATCTGAAAAAAGAAAAATTACTGCAATACAAAGAAAATTTAAATACACATGCTGTTCAGGAATTTGTAAATCTTTTAAAGCAGTGTTTTTCTTTGATGCTTGCTTGTGTCTATTCCAATGTAGGTGCACCAGTGGCAGAAGGTTTTTCCCTAGTGGAATCTGTTGGGTTGGTTCTGATGCTCCCTGGTGCCCTCATGGTGCTGTATTTAGAGATCTGCCAATCCCCCGCCCCTTCAATTCCTTTTTACCACCCGGGAAGGTTGCTAGAATGTCTGACTTCTCTTGCATCTGCAAGTATTTCCCCACTGGACTTCCTTTTCTATTTGGAAATAGTTGTTTTGTTTTTTTAATTAAGGTTAGTGCATATAGATATATTAATGTAGTAAGTTAGAGTAGTGTAGGACCCCACTTATGGGGGGTCACTTTCTTTCCCCAGGACTGAGACATGTTTCAGTCTCCAAGGTTCTAGGGTTCTGTGTGGCTTGCCATAAACCTGTGCCCAGGAGTGACTCCCTCACAACCTGTTTAAAGTGTTTGGGAGAGTCCCACTTGAGAGACTGCTGCAAGATCTGCAGGGGATTCCCTCCCAGGACCAAGAAAGGAACTTAAGCATCTGGTCCCTCTCTTCTAATGGAGGCTGCTCTTCACCCTCACTCAGTCAGGTCAGGCCAACCTGGCTCCCAGCACCTTGACCTTGGTGTAGAGCACACCTATAGCCATGAGGGAGACCCAGTACCGAGGAGAGACTCTTCTGTGAGAGGCTCTCGGCACTGTCAGGGCTGTCTCTGGTGCCAAGTAGCTCCGCTCATGGAGATGCCTGGTACCAATCCTAATCCTCAATACTGCAGAAAAATGCGAAAGAAAACTGACAGGAGGCACTCCCCCATGCCAAGACTTGCTGGATGTAAGGACTCTGACAGAGTGCAACCCTTGCCGGGCCACTCAAGCTCTGTGGCGACCAACGCAGTGCTGTCAACTCTGGCCCTGGGGAGGGAATCTGTTGAGTCCAGTGCCACCAGATTCTCCCCTGTGGGAGAACCATGGAGGGCAACTAGTATTGCCTTCCATGCCAGAAGTTCAGTTCAGGCAGGAACTGCTGCCAGACGAGTGTGGCAGCCATGGCTCTGAGACACAAGGTGCCATCAAGAGGAATACTGATGATGCTGCAATGGTCACCCACCTCACAGCACGACTCACCAGCACTTTCCAGTATCACTCCTCCATGATCCCCATGGAGTGAGTCTTCCCTATTGGAACTGGAGCCAGAATCCTATACAATGAGACGGAGCTGACACCAATCTGAGTGGCAGCATTCAAGGACGTTTACAGGACAGAACTTTCCCCCATGTCCTGGTCTGCGCAGCAGCAGGCACCAGTGCAATGGCCTTCTGGACTCCATGGACATTTCATCAAGCCAAAGGGTCTACTTCAAGGCAATTGCTCTTGGTTGCATGAGAGAGCAGAGCTCCTTCTCTGCCCCCCTCAGTTCAGGAGCAGCAACATGGCACCAAGCCCAAAGATCTGGCACCAAGAGCAAAGGGCCAGGAGCAAGATCCCATACCTGTCCAGGCATCATTGACCTTGTCCCTGATGAGGCGGTGGCAGGGACCTCCACAGCACCCATCCTTGATGACAGCAGGGGTCATCAAGAACTTTTAAGGAGGATGGCCCAAAACCTGGGATCCAGGTGGAGGAAGTCTCAGAAATAGCCCATTCCCTGGTGGACATCCTGGTCCCTGCAGGCCCGTCCCTGGTGGCCCTCACACTGAGCAGTGCCAGCCTGGAGCCAATTATGATCTTGTGGCAAACTCCAGCTTCTCTGCACCCTACAGCAAAAAGGGTGGAAAGAAAATACTTCATTCCATCGAAGGGGTTTGAGTACTTGTATACTCATCCAACCCGGGCTCATTAGTGGTTGCAACTTGAAATGAGCATGAGAGCCAAGGTCAACAAGAACCCATGCCTAAGGCTAAGGATGCTAAGAAGCTGGACTTCTTTAGTAGGAAAATAAATATATTCTACTGGAGGCTCCAACTTTGCATTTCTCACTAATAAGCACTCCTTAGACCAGGGGTTCTCAAAGGGTCCCAACCCCCAATTTAAGGGGTTGCAAGGTTATTTGGGGCAGAGGGGGCAGGTTGTGAGCTGTCAGCCCCATGCATGGCTGACAGCCAGAACCTTCAGAGCTGGGTGGCTGGAGAGCAGCAGCTGCTGACTGGTAGCTCTGAAGGCAGCACCACCCCCAGCAGCAGGGCAGAAGTAAGGGTGGCATGTCATGGGTGGGGCATCACTTTTGGGGGGGATCATCACAGCCTGAAATATTTTCAAAGGGGGTCCTGGGGGAAAAAAGAGTTTGAGAACCCCTGCCTTAGCCAATATGACTTTAACTCATGGGGGTTACTATCACAGGAATTCAGGGCGGAGTTTTCAACTCTTGTTGAAAAGAACAGGGCTGTGGTGAAGGCATCATTGCAGGGTGCACTTGACGTGGCTGATTTAATGGCCCAGACCATGGCATCAGTCGTGGCTATGAGACAGAGCTCATGGCTACAGGCCTCAGGCCTCCATTATGAGCTCCAACAGACTTTGCAGGACCTCCCCTTTGAGGGCACATCTCTTTTTTTCCAAACAGACAGACTCGAAGCTCCATAGTCTAAAGGACTCAAGGGCCTGGGCTCCACATCCTGGCTCCTCAGAGGAAGCACTTTAAGCTGCAACCCCTGCCTTGCTTCCACCAGTCATAGCTCAGAAAAGATTATAGTAGGAGGCGAGGCAGGAGCAATAGGAGAAGGCCTCCTCCTATTTCATCTACCCAAGGGCCCAGGCCTGTGAAGCAGTCATCAGGATCAAAGCAAAACTTTTGAGAGTGCACCTGAGGGTGACGCACCAGTTTATGTCTCAGATCCATGACCCTTGTTTTTTGTACTACCTGTCCCACTTCTGTCAGGCATTGGACCAAATTACTTCAGATCACTGGGAACTAAGCACAATAGGGCTGGGATATGCCCTACTGTTCAGTTGTCTCCCTCCTTCCTACAGCCCTCCCTGTCCCTTTTCACAAGGAACTTCTGATCCAAGAGGTGCAGACGGTCTGACAAATGGGAGCAGTAGAGGAGGTCTCTCAGGAGCTAAGGGGCAAGAGATTCTACTCCTGTTATTTCCTAATTACAAAAGCTAACGGCAGTTTTAGACTCATCCTGGACCTGGAAACCTCAACAGATTCATGAAGAAACGGAAGTTCCACATGGTCTCCTTGACCTCCGTTATTCCCTCCCTGGATCCGGGGGACTGGTATGTCACCCTCGCCTTGAAGGACACACATACTTCCAAGTTTCAATTCTCCCAAGCCGTAGAAAATTCCTATGGTTCATAGTGAAACATGTCCACTACCAGTTTGTCTTCCCCTTTGACCTGTCAGCAGCCCCTTGTGTGTTCACCAAGTGCATGGCAGTTTTTGCCACTTTCCTGAGGAAAGTTTACCTGTACCTTGATGACTGGCTGATCCAGGATGCAAGTGGAGTTGAACGTAAGCTTGATAGTCACCTTTTGACAAGTTAGGCCTATTAATAAATGCACAGAAGTTAACTCTTACCTGTCCAGATAAGACTTTATAGGGCAGTACTCGGCTTGGTCCAAGCCGGAGCTTTTCTTCCAGAGTCCTGATTCCAGGCTATAGGCTCCACTACAGAGGGCGTCAGAAACTCCCGTACTACCATGGCAAGAAATTGCCTGAAATTTCTGGGGCATATGGCCTCCTGCACGTACCCCATGCAACGTGCAAAACTGCAGCTCAGGCCTCTCCAAGCCTGGTTCGCCTCAGTGTAATGAGCAGGCCTAGACCATTGAGACTGGGTGATCACACTTCTTTCCTCAGGGACCGACACCCTCCTTTGGTGGCTGAACCCACAGGCAGTTTGTGCAGGGATATCTTTCTCCAGACTTTATCCGCACACTGTCCCTAGTTATGGACACGTATGTGATGTGGAGAACTTATCTAGGGAGCTCAGGACCCAGATAGAGCTCTTGCTTCACATCAACATCAGAGAGCTGAGAGTGGTGTGCCTGGCCTGCCAAACCTTCATGTCTCACCTGAAGGACAAATGCATGTCGGTCATGATGGACAATACGACAGAAATGTTTCATATAAACACACAGGTTGGAGCATGCTTCTCTTTCCTCTGCCAGAAAGTCCTCCAACTACGGGAATTCTGCATAGCCCACTCAATACATCTCGAGACATCCTATCTGCCAGGATCTCAGAACAAGCTTGGGTTCGTCTCCATAGATCCTTCAACTGTGAGTGGACCATTCACCCAGACGTTGTGACCAGCATCTGCCAACGGTGGGGTGTTCCCCATACAGACTTGTGTCTTGTTTCGAACAGAAGGAAGTGTCTATAGTTCTGCTCCTTCCTGAATCTCAATGCAGGCTCAGTCGCGGATGCATTCCTTCTCCCTTGGAACAGCCATCTTTTGTATACATTCCTGCTAGTTCCACTCATACACAAGTTATACTGCTGAAGATCAGGAGGGAAGGGACTTCCACAATTTTCATAACCCCAGCTTGGCCACATCAGCATTGGCTCACCACCCTTTTGGTGGAGACTCCAATCAGCCTGCCCCTCATCCCAGATCAGATTACCCAGGATCATGGCTGCCTTTGGCATCCAGCCTTTGAGTTCCTACATCTCACAGCATGAAAGCTCCATGGCTAAACCCCTGGAGTTAACATGCTCCGTACTCATTAGAGACATCCTCCTTGGCAGCAGAAAACCATCCACTAGAGCCACGTACTGTACTAAGTGGTTGATGTGGTCAATGTGGTTGATGCATAAAGATACTTCACCCATACAGTCATCAATATACTTCATTCTGGACTACTTGTTGCACCTACAACAGCAAGAGCTAGCCGTGTGCTCAGTCAAGGCCCACTTGATTGTGATTTCAGTATTCCATCCCTAGGTCACTGGCCAATCGGTCTTCGCCAACTGAACTGTCAACCGTTTTCTCAAGGGTCTGGACAGGCTGTACCCTCAGATGCGACAACTGATTCCTCCCTGGGATCGCAGTCTAGTGCTGCCGAGACTCAAGGGGCTCCCATTTGAACCCTAAGCAACATATTCTCTACTCTGCTTGTCCTGGAAGTAGCCTTTCTTGTATCCATAACATTGGCCAGAAGGGTCTCAGAGATTAAGGCCCTCACAACTGAGCCTCTATACAGGTTCTTCAAGGACAAAGTCCAGCTGCATCCTCATCCAGCCTTCCTTCTGAAGGTGATCTCGCAATTCCATGCAAACCAAGACATATATTCCTCCTGGTCTTCTACCTTAAGCCAACAGCCAAGAGCAGAGACTCCACTCCCTGGATGTCAGGTATGCATTTGCTTTTTACATGAAAAGGATAAAACCATTTAGGAAGACGGCTCAGGTCTTTTGTAGCAATAGCAGACAGAATGAAGGGCTTTCCAGTCTTGTCCCAAAGAATTTCATTGTGGACCAAATCATATCCACGCATGCTATTACCTGGCAAAGGTACCTACCTCTGCCCTCACAGCACATTCCATGAGGGCACAGGCAGCATTCCTGGCATCTTGAACAGCATGCTTGGCAGAGGTCTCAATCCAGGACATCTGCAGGGCTGCAATATGGTCTTCACTCATCATCTTCACTTCAAACTACTCCATTACTTGAGAGGCCAGAGACCATGCTGCATTTGGCAGAGCAGTGCTGCAGGCTCCAGGCCAATTAATTCCAATCCCTCCCCCTGCTCACCTACTTTGGAATCAACATGAGCAAGCACTTGAAGAAAAAACTACTTATAACCTTTCATAATTGTTGTTCTTTGAGATGTTGCTCATATCCATTCCAAGACCCATCCACCTACTGCTCTGTTAGAGTTAGCTGGCAAGAAAGAACTGAAGGGGCAGAGGGTCAGCAGGACCCTATATATGGCACCATCAGGGCATTACTCCAGGGGGCACAACACCAACTGATACCACAAGTGGAAAAACCTTCTGGCAATGATGCACGTAGCACATGAACACCTAGATTGGAATGGACATGAGCAACTCATCTCGAAGAACAGCACTTACAAAAGATTAGTAAACATTTGTTTCACAGGAACTGGTCTGTGAACCAGCTTCTGTCCATGAGATCTCCTTGATACACTTTAGGAAAGCAGCAAGCCAACCCCTAGGATCAAAAAGGCTGAGAAAAACGGTAATCACGGAAATAACGTAGTAATCACACTAAATTTGCACTTATTGCTGTTATGAAATTAAATCAATGTAAAAATAAGGAAAAAGGTAGAGCTGAGTGATGTGGCCATTAAACATTAGAGTTTTAAATTGGACTTGCTTTTAACACTTTTTTTTTTTTGGTGGAAATTTTTTTCAAAGCCAAAATATGAAAAATAAATTGAGTTCAAAGACATAAAAGGGAAGAAAACAAACACACACTTATTTATTTTTGGGGCATATACAGAGGATACTGCATGTGTTAGCAAACTCCTTTTCTATTCACATAGCCATAACTCAAGACCTTGCAGGTATTCCTTACAGAAGTGTGTGATAGAACAGATACTGGGAAATTAAAAATTCTAAATCTGTTAAACTGATTTCAGAGGTAAATGACTAGAATCAGAGGTCAGTGGACTGGAAAAAAACTCGTGGAGAAAGACTTGGAAGCCATGCAGAACACCACAGCATTGGCCTACTAAAATAGGATCTGCCTTAAAAGAAAAGAATGCTGAAATGTCAGTTTGACAGAAACAAAATTCAAATTCAAGGCAAAAAACACTAAATGACTGATGTTCTGGTGTGCAATCCAGACCAGTGAGGGACTGTGTCACGCCTACTCTACAAACTTGTGTGCCTCACAATGCTTTGCTGCAATAGTTCCCACTGGGGCCACTCACAAATAGCTTTCTGGCATGTATGTAACAGTCCAAGTGTCTGTGTGTAGTTGGAGCATGCCAGCCACACACCAGTCATTCTCTGCCTTGCACCAGTCTTGGTTACCACTTGCAGAGTGACCCCAACACACTCTCAGTCCCAGATATTCCCCCAAAACATGTTCTGCACTGTTCAGCCCTCTTCTAGACAGTCCAGATATTTTTAGATCCATTGTCCCATCAAATGGATCCATATCCAAGTTTGCTACTGTAAGTAGAGTTGCCCACACAGTTCACAACACTGGATTAGTTTTGATTAAAGAATAAAACAATTTTATTTACCTACAAGGAGATAGTGAATACAAGCGTAAGTCATTCAAGTCAGAAGTGGTTACGAGAGAAATAATGATAAAACACTTCCTAGTACTAAAACCTAACAAACTAGACTTGGTTAAATGTTAAGTCCGTTACTACATGTTCCCAGTAACATTGCTAACCAAATTGTCAGACCAGGATTTGCTGCAAAAGGCCAAAGGCTGCTTCTTTTGTCTTTTTAGGTGAAAGAGTGAGAGATGAATAGGGAGAGAGAATTTGGAGGTGTTTGCCTCTCACTTTTATAGCTCAGTCACCCTGTGAAATGCATTTTACTGAGGGTTACCCTAGATAAAGCTTATTTGTGCGGGGAGGATGGAGACAAGGAGTCTGGTTCTATGCTGTTTATGATTGCCATCTTTCTAATTGCTGGTAACTAGATCCCTGAGGCCCCATCCCCTGCCCTGCTTCTTCACCTCCAAGGACCTGCCCTGCTGTGCCTCTTTCCCCAGGTTTCATCCCCATCACTTGGTGGATTGTCTTCGCCTTCCAGCTGAGCTCTCTCTAGTTCAAGGTTGGGATGGGAGCTGCTGCATTATGACAAGGAGCCTGCCTGCAGCTGAGCAGAGGCTGGCACGGATTAATGACCCGGTGCCTCCCTCTGCCCCATAGTAACTGCATTTTTGGTGTCCAGTCAGTACATTTGACTGGACACTGCCATGTTCCCTTTTTTACCAGACTGTCTGCTTGAAAACCAGGCACCTGGCAACCACAAACGCCGATCTGATCTGTTTGCTCCTCACCCCCTTCCTTGCCAAAGAATGACCATTTGATAGGTGATTGCTCATTGACTTTGATACCTGGCTAGGGGCATTAGCTTGTCCATTGTCTTTGAGAAACTGATTTACCCAGACTTGTCTGGTAAATACATCTTACCTAATTTTGGCTTAACTTTACATATAATGTTGCTACATACACATCACCATGTTATTGACCAGCAAGTTGTTAGTTTTGAAATGATACCTCACAAGGCATATTTTGTACAAAGATTATTACAGTGCTGTGTACGGTATAAATATAGGGATGTATTTGGTTACAATGACAGCTCTATTTGAAACAGTGGAAATATCCAGTGCCATATTGTTTAATTGAAAAAGGCTTTACCCCAGGGTTCAAATAAATTATTAAAAATCATTTTATTTTATATTTAATTAAGGAACATTTATGCCAGGACAAACTCAAACATTTGGGTAATTGAGTTCTTTAACTGAAATATATTCTTTGTTTTTGTTTATACAACCCTTTGGGTGATGTGCTCACTTGTCTTTCTAAATGTCAGTTAAATGGCCTGGCTGTTCATTCACTTCAGATTGGCTTTTAAAGCAGTCAGTTACAGGAACTGAAACTTTCATGTTCTGGATACTTTATTTACTTATTTTCATTATTGTAAGGCCCAGACACCCCAGTCAAATTGTGGAGACAGTTTCTTCCCCAAAGAATATATGTTCAGACCTTGATCCTGCAGTCAGAACAGTGTTGGAAAACCTTTGGGATTGTGTGGAGACCCATTGATTTCAATGGGGCTTTATGCAGAAACAATGGTGCACTGCACAGATCAAATTGTGGGGCCAGTTCCAAAGGTAAGACAAGATACAACAAGTAAGAATAACAAACAAGGGAGATAAAAAGGTTGAGGATAGGCACATATAGTTTTGTAGATTAGCTAAATGTACAATTTGATGAGATGAGTCTTTAACACACAAATATGAAAAATTGATGCCAAAAATCCCTGCTGGCCACCTGCCTATTTGCTGTTTAGTAACTAATCGTAGGCATCATGGTAGAATATGGTCTCAAGGAAAATCTAGTGCTTAGAAAAATGCATGGTACTGAAGGCATGTGTACTGATCTGCATCAAAACATCTTCTAACAGTATTGTCTATACGAATCACTCTTGGAACGTGTCTGTGACAGAGTCTTTGAGAAAGATTTGGCAATTAAAGTTATATGGATGCTCTCTCATGGATCTGTTTGGACCTGTGGTTATACAATTGGTAAAACTCCCTATTACCCTGTGAGTCTAATCAAATAAGCTAGATGAAATGTGAGTTTCATATATGAACTTCTTAGAGCTGGAATATCCTGTTTGTCAGCCAAAATGTCCCAGTGGTGGAAGTAACCTAAGCAAAAAGTGGGGGGGGGGGAAAAAACACATTATAAAAAGGAGATGTAAGAAACCTTGTCATACAGAGTGAACACTCAAAAGCCACCTCTGTATTCTTTTGTAAGAAATTGTAAGGCCAAATTCAAAATTATTATGTAAGGGGTGCAAGTTTTACATTGGTAAGTTGGTATGAGACTAAAGGACTCTATTAATATAACTTGTACACTAAGAGGCCCAGAAGCAAATGTAAAATGCACAAATTTAGATTCCCATCAACTTTAGACTTGCCTCTGAATTAAACATATGATATTTTAAAATATCTTTTTTATATCTCTTACTATTGGGCCAGGAAAGACCCGTTTTAAGCTATAATTATGTTTGTTTGTTTGTTTGTTTGTTTTAAAAAGTTCAGTTTAAATTATACAAAATACATGACCATGACATCCTGAATAAAGAAATTACAATTAAACATACCAAACAAAAGAGGAAAAGATGCAGAATAAAAGTTAAATACCCAAAGAAAGGAAAGTTTGGTGGGGAAACAAAATGGTAAGAAGAAACAAGCTCACAGTCCAATATTCTCAGACAAATAAACCAAGCTAAGTAGACTTTTGTTTCCATCCACTAAGCTGCATAAAAGTACAATGTTTAAAGGATAAGCACTAGGGAGCCACAAAGAAATCTTTAGTAACTAACGTATTTTTCTACCCCAGAAAATCTTATTTTGTGAAGCCTTTACATTGGTATTTTTTTTTTAAGATTCTGCATGTTGTGACATAATAGCACTAATATAGCACTTTACATCTTTAAAGCATTTAATTGTGTTCAGTAGGGAGGTAAAACAACATTTTAAAAAGCTTAAAAAAGAAAATTATTTTCCCATTGGGAAAAAAAGATAGTGGGAGTGAGAGAAGTGGGTAATAGGGTTGTCCAAACCCTAAGATCTTTCTTCCCTGCCTCTGTGCATTGTTTTCTCTCTCAAAAGCCTATGTTTTTGTGCCATCCATCCTTCCAGCCCTGAAGGTCTGGACGCAGTTCTTTGGAGTCCTATGCATTTTGATGCTCAATATCCTGAAAGGATCATTGAAGAATGATACAAAATGCTCCTTCCACATATAGGTTGATTTTTTTCTGTTTTAATTCCAATTTTTATTATTAAAAGTCTCTCTAAACCTTAAGATAAGGAAATATTACAATTTATATGCCTATTCATGACACTATCAAATATTTAAGTACAATATTTAGTATTACTTTGTGGTGGCTTCTGCATATTTCCACTTGTGATATCAAGATTCTTGTGCCATATGCTTCCAAAATATTCTAGAGAGCAGTAACCATTATGACCATTACCCCACCCTTTTGCTCCCTCTCAACTTGGTCTGGGTTATGAAAGAGAGAGTCCCTTTGCATTTCTGTTGTCCACTGAAGGTGCACAGAAGCTTGAGTTCACTCAGTGCCCTAGATAATTCCCTCCTCATCATCGCTTTTTGTTTTTCTTCTGCCTCTTTGGGGATTAGTCTGTTGTTAGTTACTTAGCTAGTCAATTAAAAAAGAAACAGGAACAGTCAACATGGATTCACCAAGGGCAAGTCATGCCTGACCAACCTGATTGCCTTCTATGAAGAGGTGATTGGCTCTGTGGATGTGGGGACAGCGGTGGACATGATATACCTTGATTTTAGCAAAGCTTTTGATGCAGTCTCCCACAGTATTCTTATCAGCAAGTTAAAGTAGTACAGGTTAGATGAATAGACTATAAAATGGATAGAGAACTGGCTAGATCATCGGGCTCAATGGGTAGTGATCAATGGTTTGATGTCTAGCTTGCAGCCGGTTAACAAGTGGAATGCCCCAGGAGTCGGTCCTGGGTCCGGTTTTATTCAACATTAAGATGTAATGAAAATGTAACGAAGCCACATCTGTTCATCATGGTGGTGCATTATCACATTTTATCCTGCGATGGCACTAAAAAAAGTGGGTCCCTTTAAATGCTGATCAGGTTGGGCATGGGACAGATGGATGAAAATTTGGAACTTTTCCATTAATTTTGAGCACACCTCTCCCCTTTAGCCAGTTGATATAGCAGATACCTAGAACCAACCTTCTTCCAAATCCATATATGCTACATTTTTTTATCCAAAACTCTTAAAGTAGTCATTCCTAAGGTGAGCACACCTTCAATGTAGTGTTCGTTATAGATTTATTTTTGCCTAACCTCTCTCATAGAAATTATAAGGGAAAAAAATGTCACAATTGGAACAGTTAGACTAGAGATGGTACAAACTGAGAAATAAAATAATTGGTTTCAAAGTATTATGCATTCTGGTTTTAGGAAGCAGTGATGGTTCAGAACTTAGTGAAGAGACTTCATGGCCAGCATTTGAAAGGTAAGAAAAACTGCTACATCTAAACTTATATCTCCAACTCCATTCAGACCTCGTTAGTTAAACCTATCATTCAACTTCTTAAAGTGTAATTTTAGTGGTGTGCAGGACTCCATTATGTAATAAACTGGGTGACAACCATTGCTTCTAGAATATACTGTGAACCGTTTGGTTCTTGTAAAACCAGATCTGGTTGTCAGCTAACAGGGAGCTTTGTCACATTGATAGCTTATTGCTCAAGTTTGTCTCCTGAATTAACTGGACCACTTCTAAATGCCTGACAGGTTTTCTTGCATACCTGCATTTCCTGTTCAATATCGTGTGCCTCTCCTGTTTCAAGATCTTCCCTTGTCCTCACATCTCCCCTGTGTAGCTCTTGTATTCCTCACTCCCTTCTCACCAAAGTCCTGCTGCTCTGGCTGCTCCTTCCTATGCTGTTCCTGCTCTCTGATTCCCCCCTGATTATTTCTCTTCCCGCTACTTGGGGAAAGTCTGAGGTAATCCCAGCTATCACTACTTATCCTATGTAATATAGACTTTTATATTATGCTCATTGCCCTGGTATAGAAGGATGCTATACACGTGTCACTGACCACTCTAACCCTAACCCCCAAGTATTCGAGAGAGTGCAGAGAGAGGACAAAAATGGGAGGTTAAATAGTTACAGTTGCAAATAGTAAGAAGTGGAAAGCTAATCTTTTCCTGCAAGCAATTAAGTTGAACCATGAATAAAGTGTACTGAGCCCACTACCTATTCACACAACAGTCGACTGGTAACATGGATTATAATTCTCTCTCTCTCTCTCTCTCTCTCTCTCTCTCTCTCTCTCTCTCTCATAGTCAGGGAACCCATCAGTCTGGAAATTAACTTGGATAGCCAGGCCCACTGACACTCATGGAGACACCTTACTGGATAAAAATTTTGGCCTAAGGGCTCTTTGTTTTTAGCCAGGAACTGTCTCATACCACTATTCTGCCTCTCTGTTGTGGAAGCAGTTCAGATTGCATAAATCCTTCTTGGAAAGGAGATTGAAGTGTTACCCTGTACCAAAGGTGAACTCATAGACTCATAGGTCAGAAGGGACCAATATGATCATCTA
>ML675646.1:2781544-2846867 GCA_007922155.1 Mesoclemmys tuberculata | reverse complement strand
TACCCCCCAGCTTCGTGTCATCCGCAAATTTTATTAACACATTAACTCTTCAGTATCATCTCTTCCTATAAAATCTGTTACTCCCATGGAAGGAACAATTGCCCCTAAGGATCCAGTGGATGAGAGGCTAGAACACTCTCTTTAGAGAAACAGACTACTCCTTGGCTACCTTGCATGCATCTACAGCATGCAGAATCACTTAGAGATTCCCTCTTCTGAATTAAAGTGCTCAGGTCATTCATACTGATATTTAAACAGAACAAAGTTAGAAGAAGATCTGGAACTTGCATATAGCCCATTCTTATATGTGATGCAGCTTGTGATATCACAAAGTTTTCTTTCTGCTGGTCCTACTATGCTCCACTCTTGCAAGGAAATGCATTTGGGTTGGTTCCTGAGATATGGGTATCATATTGAGTAACTCTTTGATTCAAGTGCCCTTTGATGGCCAAAAATTGTGTGGGGAAGCCTTACATACAGTGGTGAAAGAAGTGGTGGATCTGAGTAAACTTTCTCTGATCCAAGAAAGACACACATTTCTTCCTCAAGGGCAAGAACCTTAGAGTCTAGCAAAACATCAGAATTAATCCTTTCTTGTCTCCAGAGGAGAAGGGTACTTCTCATGGCCCTCCTCTTAAGGATCCAGAAGAAAGATTATCTACAGATCCATTCCCAGTAAATAATGAGAATTGGGTGGATCAGACTCTCTCCCCCGTTGAGGGCAAGTTGAAAAGTTTGCTGCAGATCTGGGTTGGGACTATCCAGAACAAATGGGTTTTGTGCACTGAGCATCATGGCTACCTCACAGAATTTTTATCCCTGCAGTCATCACCAAATTCCACATCCTTTTGACCCTTACCTCTTGTCCTGACCAAACAAAGACTCTATTTGATGTCACACATTTTTTAGGACATTTTCTGTGTGCCATCCCAAGAAAGGGGCTTACATTCTTTATGGACACTGGAAACATGTACAAGACCTTTTCAGGTATGGCTCCAATCAAACCAATATTTTTGCATCTGTCTTTCAATTAGTGAGATGGTGGAGCAAAGCTAGGAACTTGACTGAAATGCCTAAAATTAAAGGTTACTGTGGTGTACAGTAGAGTTCCATTTTTCGTTAAAGAAACCGATCCCTTTGTGAATAAAGGAGACGTATCAATTAGCTGGAATTGCTAGCAGTTAGAAAAACCAGGACTCACCAAATGCCCTTCGTGACTACCACCTCCATACTGATTCAGAGCCAGGGAGTGGGAACAGAAAGTTGGTATCCTTCAGTCAGTCTTCCAGAGTGAGGGGAGCCCTCAGATCAATGTATTTGCTTAAAGCAATAAGAAATTGTATTTTTTTTCTATTCCAGACATTGGGAGAGCTGGATATGGAATATAAATTTTTCTAATTCAAGTGGACATACCTCCTTATGTCCACCCATTCTCTCCTTTCCTTTCCTGGCTTGGGTAACCAGAAAATTCATAAGGGAGGGGTCTGAGTCCTCTTCCTTATTTGCTTGTTAAATGCTGTTTTTCTGAAAAATGCCCTCCATGAAGATTACCTGTTTCCAGAGACTTGCTAATGCAATGAGTAACATGTTTTCAAGGCTCAGAAGTTCAAATTGGCAGTCTGGAACTTAAGAGTGAACTTTAAAAACTTTGGAACCAGATCAGCTAGTCAGGGTCCTCTTGTCCAGAAAGGATCTGCTATGTTTTTAAAGATTGGTTTGTTGAACATGGTCTCACTTGGAACTTCCTTGGTATCATATATAAGACTGCAAAAAGAGCCCTTCACTTATCCATGAGGAAAAGTTAATTTTTACCCTCATATCCCTTGGTTCACTAAAACATAGTCAGAATGACATCCTTCAATTAAAGTTCATGCAGCCAGCGGGAAGCTGAATTTAGTACAGAGACAGTTGAGGTAATAGCTCTTTGAACCAATGGCTATGACTTTTGTCTTGTCTTGTCAGTTGCTTTCATTGTTGTCATTATTTATTCAAGGATGGCTGGTGAATTCAATGCCTTATCATTAATAATTACTTTTTTCTTTGTTTGTTTTTCCTGGTAAAGTGGTTCTCAAGACAACATTATTGGGATTTTTACCCAAGGTTGTTTCTCCTTGCCAGTTAAATTGGGATATTTTGCTCACTTTATTTCCCCCAATCCTTCCCATCCTAATGTAATAAAATGATATTGTCTGGATGTCTGCCAAACCATTATTCTACTCGGGCAGAGCAAGATCTTCCAGGATAATAGATGCTTTATTTTCTGTGCAGGCAAGAACAAAGTTTCATATTTTCTAAAGCCACAATTGCTCAGTAAGTCTGAGCAGGACTTGTAGAATTGTATAGATGAGCATGTAAAACTCTGTTTAGTTTGAGCTCATTCTGAAAAATCTGTTTCTATTTCATTAATAGAGGGAAATACAACTTCTTATGGGAAACACTGCAAAATGGCAACCTGGCATCTTTTCACTTATTTGGAAAACAGGGTTGGCTATCTCATCTTCATCTGCTAGCTTTTGAGTAGTATCTTGCAGATTGCCATCCTCTCCTCCCTTGGTCTGACTTTCTCTCACTCTTTTTTCTGAATCCTGGACTGCTTTCTAATTCCTAATATTCCATTTCTAGATTGATGGGTTACTTCTGTATGAAGATAAGACAATTTCAGCCTTACCTACGATTTGTTGTTTTATGGCAGGGAAGTGATCAGTCTGGATTTTTCAGGGAGAAAGCCTTCAGACAAAAGAGCCTTTTCCCTGTCTCTTAAAATTCTGTTCAGTTTTGGCTAAGATATAAACCATTTCCACTCAATCATTTGTATTTTCAGCAAAGATTTGTCAGCATGCTCCCTCCTCTGGGAGGTGGTAGCACAACATGTACGGAGACCTATGGTCTGTCATTTCGAGTGCTAGTGGGCATCTTTACCAAATATAGTTTGCATCCAGCCTGATCGAAAAGAAATCTGACCATATCAAATTTTTGCAAATTCAAAGATTCCTAGATTGCTGCAGAACAGAGTCTAATTATTTAGAATACTTTTTCCTTGGGAGGGAGAATGGTGTGGGAATTTATACCTATAGGACATTTGTGGCGAAGAGTCTTATTGCATATGAAAATACTTTATATTTTGTTTAACCTTTTTGATATTACTGTGTTTTCTTCAGTACTGCTATTAATTACCAGAGTTTTATTTATCTTGTGTATATTGTTCTGGGTCCAAATCAGAGCTTGACATTGTCCTGCCTGTTTAAATTTCCCATTTTCCGTAATATTGACCTGTTTACACCAGAGTGGCTTTTCAGCTGATGTCAAGGTCTGCCTGTCAGAGGCAGATTGTTTAATATTGTCTTATTTGAGAAGTTGCCTGCAAAAATTGCCCAAGTATTAATTTTGTAATTAATCATCTGCTTTCTGCAAGGCAGACCTATTTGTATTTACAGCTGGTTGTTCAGCCTTACATAACACAAAGCAACTAGGAAATCCAGGTAGCAAGACAAATATGGGCCTTCTCCTCAGCTGGGGTAAATCAACATATCCCCATTGACTTCCGTGGAGCTATGTCAGTTTATACTAGCTAAGAATCTGGCCCAATATAACCAGGTTTAAATCAGGTACAGAATAACATTCAGAAGATAAGTGTTGAACCCAAGTGCTGGATATGGGTAGCAGTACTGTAAACAGCACTAGTTAAGGGCTCAAAAATTTAAAACTTCCAATGTAAAGCTTTTACTCCCTTTATACTGAAGCATTGAGGTGTTACATGTTTGCTGTCTCTTAGAATGTATGTAATTTGCATTTGACCTTGGAACCATATATAAGCCACATATGTCATGCGCTAACAAGATTCTGCTTTGCTGACTTTCACCAGGCAATAAAGGTGTATCCAAGTGAAGTATCTTTGTTTTGAATATATAGCATTTTAAATAAATATTGTCCATAGCAGACTGTATGTAATTTTCTTTTGTAAGTTGTTGGCTTCAGTGGTTGATTTGGAAATGGTGCCAGTACTAAAGACTGAGTTAAGAAGTCTTTGCATTCCTCTAACTACAGTTACTTGTGTGCCTATTTGTAAGTTTAGGGGCCTTATTGCCCTTTGCTTCTACTCACAGATTATGTAGCAGCATCTGTACTCCGCATTAAAGGCAGCAGTTTTCAACCTAATTCCATATAATACTTTCATTTTTTATTTTGTAAGTCAATAGAAGCTTTTCTATTCTCAAAACTCATTAATTGAGATGACAATAAAAATCCCCCAGTGTTTGAGCGCTGACGTCAAGAATATCTGTTCAAGTAAGAAATGGATTTTGAAATCTACAACTGCATGTTTTTTCTTAATGAAAACATCCACTATTGCTTACTGTAGGAGTGGTAGTTATCTGGCACAAGGGAGACTTTGTTACACTGTTCTAGCAAATGATGCTGCTTGTGTGGATAAAAGTATATGTAATATATACAATTTATAATGGAATCCAACAGGAACAGATTATACCATTCTCTCGGTCCGGTGACAAGAGTGGCACGAAATGGCTATCGAGGCCACATGAAGGCCAGCAGGTACAATCCCCCCTGCACACAGGGGTCACAAAATTTTCCCTCTGGTGTTGGTGACTGGCTTGATAATTAAGTGGGTGTCCTCTGACATTTCTGATCTTTCTAACTTTCAAGGCAAAATTAAGGTAGTGACTTATCCTTAAAACTGACACTTTTCTGTGATTTGATCTATATCATCTTAAAGGCTCTAGCTCATTCTGTTCTGCCTATCTAGTTTCTCAATATTGTATCTCTACATCAAAGCTTAAAGATGCTTTACTGTAGGTAGCTTTTTAACTGTGTGACACTACGTCGTGATGGTGATAGAAGCCATGTTGGCAACAAAGCTACTTGTGCTTGAGACTGCATTCAAGGCGTTCTGTTAATAGTTCTTCATTGAACTTGCCTTTAAAAAGATGGCTGGCTTAGTTAAATTACAAGTCATGAATTAAAATTGGCCCTCTGCGTGGCCAGACTCATTCTTAATAGTGCTATATATAACTCCATGCTCATTCAGCTTTTCATTCTGTCTAATTAAACTACAACTCGGTCAGCAGCAGAGGCGTAGCCAGAACTGACTTTTTTGGCAGGGCCTCTGGTTGATGCAGGTGAGCACAAGCCTTGTGTCACAAGCTAAACAGACTGATAAAAACATGGGATGAATTGCTTAAAATCTGATTGGGTGGGCCAGCTTTCAAAGTGGATAGGCCCTGGCCCACCTGTAACTACGCCACTGGTCTGCAGCAGTGCAGTACTGTAGTTGTAAAAGAGAAGGGAATAACTCTTATTTAATACATAAGTAGAAAGCATTGTCTGTAATTGAGTTAAATTCATGTTCACATCAGTGTCTGAATTTGTGTATCACTGTCCATTAGTAGCTGCATTGAAAATGTTTGCCAGATTTCTGAGTTACTTTGAATATGTATAAATGTTGTGATGGATTAATTCTGGTTTACTTCAACAGACATATCAGAAATGTGTAGTTTCTCAGCATATTTCTAAAGAGCTGATGCATTCACCAATTCAATTATGTAAACTGATTAGTATGAACTAAAATTATCCCTGTTGTGAAAATAAGCATCTTACCTGTTTTAAAATACATTTGTAAGACAGTCAGTTGCTCACTTTTAATAAAGTTTGGTTTCCTTTTCACAATACCTGACATCTATTCTTGGCACATTGTTTTTGGACACTATTCAGACAGATAGGGAATTAATAGAGCACCAACTGCATTAAAACACCTACAATTTACTGTTATGGGCCAGGTTTTCTATTCTCTGTTGTTGCTGCTGTTACTTCTCTCATATATTAGAATTAAATTGTGCACGTTTCATTGAGCTTTTGGTGTGTTTTTTTGTAGTTTGACTGAAATGATTCTAACAGAATTTTCCACTAGGACTTAAGTCTCTAATAAAAAAAAATGCAAGTGATACAGCATTGCATGTTCAGGGGGTAACTGCAAATCTATGATTATTTGTCAGTTAGAATTAGGTATAGTTGAAATATAACTGTCTTAAGCTTTGGAAATGCTTTTTAAAATCATGAATCATCTTCTGGCCTGATTAGTTTGTTAATCCTCTGCAGCATTGTGCACGGTAACTTACAGGTTTAAATTAGTATAAATTGTGGATTCTCTGTAACTTGAAGTCTTCAAATCATGATTTGAGGACTTTAGTAACTCAGCCAGAGATTAGGGGTCTATTACAGCAGTGGCTGAGTGAGGTTCTGTGCCCTGCAATATGCAGGAGGTCAGACTAGATGATCACAATGACCCTCTGACCTTAGTCTGAGAGTCACAGGCTATGTCTACACTACCCCATGTCATATAACTTCTGTCACTCAGGGGTGTGAAGTAGCAATCCCGTGAATGACTTAAGTTAGCACTGTCTGCACCGGCGTTTTGGTTGGTGTGTGAGAGCTCTCTCCCATCGGCTTTGAACAGCTACATTAGAGAGCTGCGCCTCTGTAAGCTCTCTAGTGTAGCCATAGCCTGAGTCATCATTTACTACTTCTGGCTGTACATTCTTCAAGAGCAATATCTTATAGCGGTCAGCCTTTTTCCACAATGAAGTCTAATAAATAAAATGCCAGCACTTCTAAATTAAAGGACAGATGTTTACATTATGTTTGGGTAATGATTGGAGAGCTGCTTTGAGAAAAGGATATTTATATATATATATATATGTTTATACTATCTTCTCACATGCTTCTTGTAGTTCGGCAGAGTCTGAAGATTTGGCTGTTCATTTGTATCCAGGAGCAGTTACTATTCAAGGTGTTCTCAGGAGGAAGACTTTATTGAAAGAAGGCAAAAAGCCTACAGTAAGACTTTGAACGTACTCTAATCCATTTTTCCCCTTCCTCTGCTTTTAAAATTATATTTTTAGAACAGAGCAAGGTTACTTGGTTATAATCCTTAAGTCTTTGCTCACTTGTTACTCAATCCTTACTAAAACAGAACTCCTGCTCAAATCCATAGAAATTATGCTCAAGTAGGAAATGATTAAAATGTGAGTAGAAACTTCCATATTTGGTACCTTGTATGTTTGCCACTAACTAAAGCTCCTGTTCCTAGATTTGATTTCCTGGAGTCCATGTGATTTGTCTAAATCAAGGAGTTACTGTTATGGAAGATGATATTCTGTGTTCCTTCAAAAGTATACCATTAATCCAAAATTTACCAGCGTTTTTGCACTTGCATAAACTGTATAACTTATCAATAGATGTAACTTCCCATAGTATAACCTACTATCTATCCATATCCACCACTGAAAGAAAAACATTCAAACTACCTTTAGAGGGCAAGAGCCTGGCAACTATTGAAATTAAACAAAAACATTGTTAAAATATTAATTTTGATTTAAGCCTCTCAGGACAAGAGAATTCACATATACAGACCATACAGCTTTATCTCCTCTTCCTTACATAGACATTTTATAACTTCATGCCTTGTTGGAAGACCTGTACAATACCTGAATTAAATAAAACTGGATGTATTAAGGATGAAATGACATCCTTCTCTGAACTTCTTTGCTTTCAACTACAGTGGTAACACTGTTAATGATACTTACGTAGGTAATATTTTTATAACTGCCAGACTCCACCATGCCAAAGCACTTGGAAGGCTGGACAATAAGATACAATACAGGGCTCCCATTCTCAAGCTGAATCCATGTGGATGAACCCTTGTGTCTGTGCCATTGATGCAAGTGCCAGCCTGTGCAGATACAATTATAAGATCTGGGGCCTTAATTTTTCTTGGTTTAGTAAATAAATATTTCTCCAGAAGTAATGTATCTATTTATCAGATTATTGTAGATTTACACTGCAACATTTCTTGGATTTTGTTTACATTTTTAGACCTAAATTTTTTTCTCCTTAATCCAAGTAGGTTTTCCAAACTTATGCTCCCAAAAAGAGTTCTATTGTTGGAACGTGCTTTTATATTTCCTTTTAGTAACTAGAATGTCAGTTTCACTCCATTTGTATCCCGTTGGAGTGTGGAATTTCTAACCATTTGTTTCCCTTTCCGTCCCTAACTGTTGAACTGAGCCAAAGAGTGAACCAACAAAGCAACCTGGAGTACAAAATGTCATTATTCTCACTCACTTATTGCCAGATCATTAGTGATGTAAAACGGCATAGTTCCGCTGACTGAGGGACCTCTGCCAATGTGTACTCGCTGAGAATCTGCCCCTTATAGATTATTTCTGTATTCTTACACGTTGGCTATAAATGTGACTTCTTGGATATTACAAGCACAAACACCATGCCTATTTCTGTACTTCTCATTTATTAGCAAGCCCAGTCTATCTTAATGTTAAATGTCTTTGTTCTAATATATTAATTTATATATGTAGTCCGCTAATTTAAAGTATTGCAAATGATATTGTAATGTAAATAGTTTTAACTTTATTTGCTCTGAATTTGTTTATTTTATATTTTAAAAATACAGAATGTCCTTCTTTGCTAAATCTATTGATGCTAATGGGTGTACAGAGCATCATAATGGGTCTGCTGAAACTGCTGGGATTCGTGAACAAATAATACAATGGATTCGGTTTAAATATTTTATATGTTAGTGTTTCGACACATAGTAACTTTAGAGAAATAAGTTCACTGGCCATTTAAAAAAGACTTGTTTATTAATTATTAAAACATAATATGAATGTATGCAAATTAAAGAGTAAATGCTTGAAGCAACTTTTTAAAATCGTCTAGATTCATATTTCCACAAGAAGAGGAAAAGCATCTCAGTCCTTTAATAATTAGAGGTTTATCAATGGCATATCAATGTCTTACAATGCTGCTATCATATAGTAAATGTTGCTTTTCATTAATATTGCTTCTGTCAGCAGCTGGCTTGGAAATTTCATTTTATTTAAACATAATTACAATTGACAATTTGACAAAGAGCAGTACATCAAAAATAATTGGTGTAGCTTTTTTATAAGCCATCACAAGCGCATGGTACTGTAGCTAAGTTGGCTTGCTGACTGTGGGTTAGGAGCAACGTTATGGTTCCCACTACACTAGCTAATGGAGGTAGCCATGTTATGATGCACTCAGTATCCAGTGAGAGGAAGACAGTCATACCACTATATGAGAATCACCTGATTAATGGTTACTATGCGGAAAGTGTGTTCTACCCTGCTGGATGGCGAATGTGTACTGAAATGACAGCAGCTAAAATTGGTTTTAATATATTTCATATTTTGTAATACATAAACAAATACTTAAGTAATATTTAAGTAAACAAATACTTTGTAATAAATCAGTAATTCCAAACAAAAACTGTTTTCTAATTCTTGATGGTACCCCTTGATGGCAAATATATCATTAAAAAGACCAGGTATTTCTGTACCCAAAGTCAGTGCAGTATTGAATAAAAAGCCTTGGTAAAGACAAGAAAATAAATATTACCTTATTCAATGCCTGGATCATTGCGGAGTGATCAAGACCTCTGCACTCTTTCTTGATTCATGCTGTGTTCATGGGCATGTATTCTTAAACTAACTAGAAACAGTATCAGTGAAAAGGCAGCTGTTTTCAGCTCTGCAAGACAGCATGAAATACTGCTTTATTAATCTGTTCACTCTCTTTCTCTGTAGGTAGCATCTTGGACAAAATACTGGGCAGCACTGTGTGGGACCCAGCTTTTTTATTATCCTGCAAAGTCTCTGAAGGCTACAGAGAGAAAACATGTATGTATTATATATAGTGCGTCTCCCTGACCAAATTAAAAGTAAATGCGCTTTCCTGATACACACACCAACACAATAGTCCAGGACCTGTGTGCCTTCAAGTGAGCACTATTCTGTTCTTCTGTCAGTCTGTCTCATTTCATATGGATACAACTTAATAGAAGTAGGTATTGTAATAAGCGATACAGGGAACATCTGCTTTGCATGTGTCATTTGGACTCAGTGAAATTGTATACTAAAGACATTAGGGAACACCTGGAAGGAAAAAAAGAAAGCAATGGCTAATAGTCTTCCTGCATTTTCACCTGTAGACCACATCTTCCTACAATATTTGGTTAGAATATATCACTGCCCCTCTCCCAACACTCAAGCAAACAATGGCATATATAAATATTTAAATGTGTAAAGAACTGGAGTGTGTGTTAAACTCCATGTTGTATACATTACTCTTCCTTCCTATTCTGTCTAATCCAGTCCTTCCGGAATTGTGATCTGTGTACCACCAGTGGCTGCAGAGCACTTCTTGGTGGTATACAGAGAGAGAGCTTGTCACGTGATGCTGGCTCCCCTCTCTTGTTTCCAGCTGCTAAATCACATTGAAAATAGCTAAAGTTACATTTAGTAATTCCTTATTACTTTCTTATGTAAGCACTTGTTTTACTTGCTCCAGGAATATTATGCCATAACCAGTAGGGAGGGGATAAGGGTGGTCTGTGTAGTCTTGAAAGGAGGTGTGGATGTATCGTAGTTGATGTAGAAACAAACTGAGAACCCCTGATGTCATATGTGGGGCCTGTGCTGTGATTATCGCTTCTAGGCAGTAGCTCTATACAGTGTTTTAAGGCTGCTTTAGCCACATGAATTTTGTCAGACGTCACTATACATTAGGTCATTTCCTTTGCATAAAGCTGTATAACTTCAGAAAATAAGTAGTTGTGCTCCAGAACTGGAAAGGGGGACTAGCTTGTTTTCTGTGGCACAGAATGTTCTGTTTCTTGCATGCAGAGGGCAAAGGTTCGAGGCTTAGGTATTTTTATTAGTAGGATATTCGATCTCTGAGTTTTGCTCTATTTTCTGTATAAAGAATCCACTAAAAATAATCTTTGTTATTTATATAACAAGCTGGATGTTTTCCAAATTTATTTACACTATTTAATTTAATTGAGGAACAAAATATTACAATAGCTAAAGTAGCTTAATAGCTTAGTGCATCCTAAAATGATTTTCATGGCTTCATTATTTTTTTTCTCCCCACTTAAATTGGCATACTCTTTGCTTAGCTGAGAGCAATGATCCTGCTTAATCTAATCTGTCAGTTGTTACTGCCTAGTCTGAAACTAGTGAAGTGAATTTTTGGAAAGCTTTATCTGTGGTATTAGTGAAAAACTTATAGTCAAATCTGCCTCACTAAGAGTAGAAATAGCAGGAAAGAATGGAAAGACACATGATATACAAATGATAAAAGCAGATTAAAAAAACCAATCAAAAAAGATTTGGTTGCTGGCATTATATTGTAAAGGGTTTATTGCTTGTTTTTGTGAAGGCACTGAGAATTGAAAAAGCCTCCTTTCTGCCAGTATGTCACGTTTTCTACTCCTGTTGTTGATTTGATGCCTTTAGGTTTTATTCCAAAGAATGTGTTTTTCCAAGAACAGAATCTTCGTTCTATAAATCTCTTTCCTGCTCTTTTCTCCATTTCAATATATCAAATGCTAACTCAGAAAGGGGGAAGTATTTCTCTAGTACACTAATACGGATGAGAAAGGGTTTTGCTAGAGTACCTGTAAGATACATACACTTCTCAACAAGTAATTTGAAAACAGATTAAAATAAAATGTTGTGGGGGGCAGGGAAGGGGGAATCCGAGTAGCTCTTGGAAGTGGGAAGCCTAGCAGAGTTACATAGGTAGCTATTATATTGTTTGTAAATAAAAAATATTTCGCTTCTATGTATAGATGGTTCATTAATTAGCAATTTATTTCAGAGTAACAATTCTTAGTCTATCTATGGCCTTATAATTTCTTTTTGAAAATCTCAGTGATGATAGAAAGGTAATAAATACAATAAGGTCCATGAATATCACACCAAAAGGGGAGCAATCCTTTTATCTTCATTTACCATAATAGTTTTATTAAGGATAAGTAGTATACATTAATGGATATACAGTATATTATTTTTCTCCAAAGATAAATATATAATTCCCAGACCAGAAACTTTAAACTGGAGATAAGATCGGAAATATATCAGTAATTTTAAAGGGGGCAGGGGGTATTAATTTCACTTTTAATGGAGATATTTCAACACTGGCATTTTATCTGCACTGCTGACCTGATTAGTGCAGTGCCTTCTGGTGTTCCTGTGCGGTGGTGCAGCTATGCACGACCTATATTGCAGGGTTTTGTGAAATGGAACAGTCTAGCCATCAGCCTGCTCCTCAAGTCTGGATTATTTGATGGTGGGCTGTAACGGAGTCTTACAGCTCATACTTGGTCAGTTACGATTCATTAAGATAAATGAAGTTTAACTATGGGGGGGCAAACGGGGGATAGTCTGCAGCTGTGTGAATTTCACTTTTGTTCAGAAGGTAGCTGTTGCATGAATTGGTTTATCCTCTGTTGCACAGGGTAGGTGGTACATGTCATGATGATTGCATAATAAAATAATGTCCAGTAAATGAGTTTTTTGAAAGTTTGAACTTTCTTTTTCATAAAATAAACATCAATTTACTGCCTTGTAAGTATCTCTTAATATATAAAATACTAGCATCTTCAGTTATTCCAACTTTATCACAGTGGCTACACATAACGTTTTCCCTCATATCTGCTAGTATAAACTGAGATCCATAGTCCATGTTAGGAGGATAGGGGAAGATCGAGAACTAAGAGGTAGCAGATAACTGAGGGGGGAAAAAAGAGGGCACTTCTTACTATAGAGAAATCCCTTGAAACTGTGAGGTGTTGGGGTTATTTACAGCTGGAAGGGGATGGACGTGAACTGGCCTTTTTAAAAGGCATATACATGTTAGGGATATGAAAAATACAAATAGTTAGCTCTTTGAATGTTAAAAGTACTTTACATTGATATGGAGACTGTTGTACAGAGCTGCAAGGGCAGAGGATGTCATTGGTCTCATCCTTGGGAAAACTTCCAAAACTACTTTTGTGAGCAGAGAAGCAGCAATTGCACTCTGAACTCTTGCTGAAGTAATCAGTCGCCTTTAAATTTTACTTTTTGGCATGGCTGGCACGTCTCTAGCTGCCTTAGCATTCAGCTGACTTAGAGGTTTACACACTGAGATATTAAACAAGGTTTTATTCCAAATCCCCTGGAGGGGTTAACTCATGAAAAATTAATTTTGTTTTTCAGGAGACACTGGCATTCTGTCTTAAGTGAAGGTTCTCTTGGCCTGGGATCCAGTCAGTTTGTTCCCCTCTAGATGCAAAGTCCTCTCTCATAGCCCAGATGCAGCCTTTTTTTATTTTTATTTTTAAAGGATGGCTTCAATAATGAGGCCAGCTGTCAGTTCTTTCCTCCTGGGTGGTGGAGCATCTATTTCTCTCCCCTACAAGGAAGCTTCTGTAATCTTGCCCTTCACCCCCTTTTTTGGCAGTAGTGTATGTGCAGTATCACAAACCCCTATACTGTGTGTCTGCCATTATCTATTTTACAGCTTTCATGCTTTTTGCTGTTCTGCCCTTTCTTTCTCAGCTGTCTGCTTCCTCCCAGCCTTAGCCTTCCCTAGCTCATTTTTCCACAAGTGGCTCACCATCAGAGAGTCTCCAAACAGCAATTTCAAGACGTGTCAAATATTCCAGCCACAAGGGGAAAATCCCTGAGGCCCTAGGAGGAGGCAAATATTTTGTTCTGAACAACTTAAGCAGAGGCTTGAAGGGCTTATCTGTCTCAGGCCCAGAGCTGGTAAAATAGGGTGGTTGCACACACCCTGTCCTTCATGTATGCAAAGTACCACACAGCGAGATAAAAGGAGAGACTTAATACCAGATCTAGTCACCAAAAGGAAGTGGTGAGAGCAGATGGGCCTCTCTCTAAAATATCCTTTTCAGAGAGATTTGCACTCCAAAGATGAGTCCTTTAGAGGTTGAACATCTACTTGGGTGCTCATCCTCACATGAGGGGAAAGGCAAGAACGATCTACAAGCCCAAGGCAGATTCTCCTTGTCCAAAGGAAACTACTTGGTTTTACAACTGGACACTTTTTTTCCTCTTTTTTTCCTCTAGGGAAAAGTTCCACAGCCCAAATTGAACTTCAGAAACCCTGGCAAATATTTTCTCACCAATGACAAAGAATCATTCATGCTTAAATGTCATCATACATAAACATCTATGGATAAAATGATTATGGCTGAGTAGGAAAATCTCAGGTAAGAGCAGAAGCTCCATCAAAAATAGTTTTAAGGTTCTATAACTTGTAAAGACAGGAAAAAATTGATGCCCAATCTGTCAGAAATTGCAATTGTATGCATCAGAACACAGAAATCTCTTATACAATGGATTTTTGACCAGTTCAGACTAGTAATTGAGATAAAATCTTCCTGACACCTTCATCAGCCACACAAGTGTCTAGCTCTGTAACCTCCTTTCCTATGGCCATTGTTGCATGGGCCAGTAATGTGGAAAGATCAATCAGACACAAAACCAAATCTGGGCTGTGTAATGTGTTCCTGACTAGTAATTTCATGGTGAATGGTGATAATTCTTGGAAAATTCTATTGCCTGAAATAGAGCTTCATGCAGGAGGCTGTGATTGAGTGTTTGGAAGACAGATGAGCAAAGAAACCAGTCCTTTGCTCCTCCAAGTTTACAGTAGCAGAACTTTTTGGAGAGACACTTCAGACTCATGGCATAACCCAACAGAAAGAGGAAGAAGTCCCTTCCATTCCAGAAGCAGATAAAAAAGGAGTCAAGATTCTACAAACCAGGTGCTCTTTTCATGCCAACAATCAAAGCTAGAGGAAATCTGCTAACAAGAACTCAAGAATCAGATATTAGTCTAAAGGAGGGAGAGATGATAGATACCAGGATGGAACTAATTATTCCTTTGTACATTGCAAAATCCAGCAAATGACTGTGACATGCCATCCCTACTAACAAATGCTATCCAGGTAATGAGCATTGCATACATAAAGTAATGAACAGGCTTCAGTTGTTACAGTACTAGTGGAAATGGTCTATAAATGGGTAACAGATGATATACAGTATCAAGCTGATCTACCCAGTGTCTCCAAACCTGCACTCACTAAGTGAACATCCATGATAAGATAATAGCTCTGGCATATCTTCCACAGACAAAAGGCTACAGTGAGAGTGGCTAAAGAAATTTTTTACTGCCAAAGAAAAACAGCAAGAAAGTAAGTCATACTTGACCTCAAGCATGTGAACAAATTCATAAAATGTTTTGGGAAGGTTCTTTATGGAGTTTCTTGTTGCCAATCTGTCCCTCCAGCAGCTACAATGACTGCATAGTGAACTGGACATACATACCTGTTATCACACACAGTCAGTGTCTTTCTGAGGTTTTACTTTCAAGGCGTCTGTTGTCCATCCCAGATCTTCCTCTACAGGCTATACACAGCCCTAAGACCATTTAGCATATACTAGAAGGTTAGGTGATCACTGCTCTCCAGCTGTAGGAGGCCCCTTGCATGGAAGACATTCTGATAAAACCTTCATAACACTAGGAAGTACGTTCAGCCACTGGGGGAATGATTTAGATATTACAGAAGCACTGCTTTCTTATCAGTCCAGGTAAGCTTCTTGATTTGAACACAGTGGATGAGCAGTATAGAAGGACTAACAGTCAGTACTCCATGTCACTGATAGTATTCCTCTTCAAGGAGAAATTTGAAAAGTTAAGGGAACCAATCTTCCAAGTTAATAATCAAATCTCTGATGTAAATTCTATACTCCATAGTGTCGGCTCCTGAAATGATTCCATGAGCCAACGTATATAGGAGGAAATTACCGAGTCTAATTCTGAGAAACTGAGCAAACAAAAAATGCATCAAAGATAGTCCAGGTCCCACCAGACTCAGTCATGAAATAGACACAACTTCAGATCCCAGACAGGATGATAGCAGATACTGACCTATTGGAGTGGAAGTTTTGTGTGGCTCATAATCCAAGATTCTTGGTTCCTGAAAGAGACTATGTATAAATGTTCTTGAGTCCACAGTAAAGGCTAACTATGTAACGCCTATCCCAAGAAATGAGTGTTCAACGTGTCATAATCAGACAGTGTAACTCTAGTGGCATACATGAAAAGCAGAGACAAGGAATGCAAAACTGTTTAGTGAAGTACTCGTCTTCAGATTGGCAAAGCAAACTTTGTTAGTGAAGATTTTAATGCAGGGGTGGCCAAATTTACTGACGCCCCCCGAAATGCCCCTCCTTGTTGGGCAGAATCCTCTAGCTCCACCACCATGCTGCAGGACAGAATCTCCAGGCTCCATACCCCAGTCCAATGGGCAGAGAATTGGGGGGGGGCATAGATGGCTTTGTGAGCTGTGCTTTAACTATAAAAGAGCTGCATGTGGCTCACAAGCCAGTTTGGCCACTCCTGTTCTAATGAATCCATGGAGAACTCACTGCTGTGGGGGACTAGGTAAACAGAATACATATCCACCAGGTATTTCAGCTTGACAGACTGGGGTGAACATCCGCAAGATAGATCTCTTTGTGATCTCTAGCCACACTTTCTCAAAACATTAGAAGCTGCATTAGCATAGTTCAGTGAATAAGGCACCAGTCTGTCAGTATGGAGCTCTGGGTCTGTTCCTGGCTCTGCCATTGATTCAGAATGACATTGGATAACCCTTTTAAACCTCTTCATATATGTAAAAATTATATAATAATGCTTTACACCCCTTGTGTAGCACTTAGCAATCTTCATCCACAGATCTCCATGTAATGGTTAAGTATAGTATCAATATTCTGTTCATCTGATGATCATGCCTTCAGCAGGCCATGGTGAAAGGTGATTTTTAACCTGAGAGTCATCTTTGTAAACTCTGTATTTTTCTCTCACTCCTGGATTCCTTGTTTCCATCAAATGAAGACTTATGTACCTTTTTTCACTGCTTGCTATAACATACTGATGGATGAGTCCTTGACAAAGAAAGTGAAATTTCTTTCCTGTTAATTTCTGTTCTTGAAAAGTAGTCATTCATCGATCCATCGCTCACTTCTCTAGGAATAGAGGAACATTGTCAAATACAACTTTTCATCAGTACATCCTTTTCCTCTTTTGGGGGGCTAGCAGCTTTGCTGTTACCTCTCCAAAAGACATTGCAGTGAGACAGAATTTTAGAATACATGGTTCCACAGATTTCCTGATGGGTGGCCCTTTTATGAGGTCATTGTCTCCCACAGCTCTGTACAACTGCCTCCATGCTGCCCCAGAGAAGGGATATCCAATTGCTAAGATTAGCAGTTATTTCTTTTTTATGAATGGAAATCAACAAGTAGAGAGAATATTTCTCCTATTTTGTGTTATTAATTTAAAATCTGCCTTTGTAATTCATTTCAAACTTTCCAAAATTTACATTTCCAGTGGCACCAACTATAAAAAAATCAGCTGAAAAGTATCGTTAAAGAAAAATTGTACAGACATGAGGATAGGTGTCTGTAATGGAGTAATTCCTACAAGAGTAACTATCATATTGTAAAAATGATGCCATAGTGACATCCTTTAGAAGACTGGAAAATGCTAGGGTGCTAGAATGTTAATGATGACTTTGGTTATAAGATGTTGTTTTTAGTCTAACATCTGCTATTGCATTTGTTAATTTGAATTATGTACAGAGGTAAGAGGGCTAAAGAGCAGCTTATTTCTTGCACAGCTCTCAAGTAGTTAGTTTTGCAGAGATGCAGAATCTTTTACTATAAGACACATTGGGATAACTGATGTGAATCTTGGAACAGAAATATTTTTAATCAATCTTTTTAATTAAATTGCCTTTGAGTTTATAGCAGAGATTCCTTATCTTCTTTTGCTCCTAATAAATTCAAAATAATCAGCTGTGGTAATTATTTGTGCTAATATTCCCTTTTTAGTGAGAATGTGATGGTTTTTACATTATTTACAAAAATTTGAAACATATATTTGTATTAATGTAAAAAATAGATATTTTAAATAGAAATCTTTTTAAAACAAGTTTTAGTAACTTGAAAACCTTTGAGACTATTGTCACTTTGTGGTTTCCAAAGGTCAGTTGCTTATACCTAAAACAGATTTCAGAATCAGCTTGTTCACAGGGAAAAGTTTGAAAAAAATTTCTAAAACAACTTTCTGTTTGCAAAGTCCAGCCAGTACATTCTAATTGCTATGGTAGACCTGAGTCCTTTCTACCAGCTGCTTCCACTCATTCTAAATCAAGGGCATTGCATCATGACCTTGTGTAGTTTAAATAACGTGCAAATTTCCAGTCGCATTTTTATTGTGCATCTGTCAAAATTAATCTGAAACACATTGTGAGCTATTAATGACAAGTAAGTCTTTTTTAAAAAGTTTGCTTTACTCATTGATGATTTAGAATTGCACACATTCAAAAAAGGAGATGGTATAATTATATTATGAAGGTAGGTGTTCAGATGTGCAAAGGGGTCCCATCAAATTCCAGAAATGAGTTTTCTGGACACAGACAATCAAAATTTTGGTCACGAACCCTTAGAGTGAGGGGAAGGAAAGCATTATCTTGCCAAAAAGTCACCTTGACCCAAAAGGAGGATAGCAGCAATGCAGACCCTTTACTGCTGGTTGGGTGGGGATGGGGAAAGAAATGGGATCATCCTGGCAATATTCACCCAAAAAAGTATTTGTGGGTTTGTATATTACGCCTACAATGATGGAGTATGGTGTCATAAATATTTTATTGGCATGAGTTTGGATTGTTCTTGCTGTTTAGAAATGGCAGTGTTACAAGTGAGTTATACAGGTCCCAATGAGTCTTCAGATCCCTTTGCACTATTATGTATTTTATTCATGCCACATTTTTTTCAGTAATAATTCATATTTTAGAAATGTTACTTTAATCTTACTGGGACTAATTTTCATATCACAGCATCTATAAGCCACTTTGAGTTAGTATCTTGAGACCAGCTGTACAGAAGAGGGAGAAGAAAAACAGAATTAATTTTTAAAACTTCTAAAATGATCTAAAAGTATGCCCCACAATATCAAACTACTACAGCTTGTCACAAGAATATCAAAATATGTGATATGTTGATATCCTTGTGATAAGTGTTTATCATGCACTTTTGACCACCTACTCTGTTCTATGCCTACTAATTTACTTCACCCAGGACTTATTTTGCTATTTCAACCCCCTGCAAATAACTGCTATTAAAAATAAATAAAGTCAGCCACATGTTTAATGTTTATATCTTCACATATATCACACCACCCAACATCCCTCACCAAAAGTAGAATTTCCCCAAAATTTAGCCCCACCTCCCACAACTCTGGCCTGAAACCCAGGATAGGCATGATTTAGTCCTGGGCCAGTAACAACTTTACTGGACATAAAAATGTCAAAAGTTTAACCTGATATCTCATAACTCCAAAGGGATATAGATGCAGGAGTTCTATCCTTTTGGAAAAAGAGGGGCTCGAATCCTTTCAAGCATTTGTTTCTAGCTTGTGCAGCTTTTAAGTTAAATTTTTAGGTATAAAGAGAGATTTTCTGTAATTTTTAGAGGTTTTTATGGTGGTTCTTTGAGAAGTGTCCCTGTGGGTGCTCCATGTCAGGTGAATGTGCACCTCTACAATTAGTTTCAACAGCAGTGTTTGTCTGGGTCGCGCATTCCCTATCCCCATCTCGTGCCATTATCAACGCCTGTCTAGTGCACCTGACCCAATCCGACCGCCCTCAGTTCCATCTCAACTGTCCTTGGCCTGTGACGGACTTCTGAGCAGTGCGAAAACAGTTTCTTAATGCTTAGAATGGTTTGTTCTTAAAATAGTTTTAGTAGATTAGTAACGTATCATTTTTTTCCCCAATTTATTTTCTGTTTTAAAAAAAATTAATACCTTTATTTCTACCTGTTAGAATAGTTATTGTTCACCCTTTGGGTTGAACTGTTGTAGTTCCAATATGCCTGGTTCACCAGGCTTCAAGCATGGCTTTTTCTACCAGGAGGCAATCCTGGTGTCCAATGGACACTCTGTGTCTGCTACTTAGGTGAAACATGTATATATCTGAGTTGCTTTCACTGTAGCAATCTAAAGGCTCAAGCTAGAAAGGACAGAGACTTGCGTCTCAAAATTATACTCATGGAGAAGTCTCTGTGTCCAGCATCCGATGCCATCCCACACACCCCCTCTCAGCAAAGATCTCCAGAGACTTCATCTTCTTCGCATAAGGAGGCCCATTCCTTCAAAAAGACTCCAATTAAAAGCATTGACTTCTCCCCTGAAGGACCCAGCAAATGAGAAGTGGTCTTCAGGACATTCCCTACCTTTGGTACTGACTGCATCTCATAAAATGATGTGGTGCACTATAAAGGCTTATGTGGTATGATCTGTATAATTGAGTAATGGATTTGCCACTTGTCAGTAACATCCATCACAAACTCATGCAGATAAGAGAGGTGTGTGTGTGTGTGTGTGTGTGTGTGTGTGTGTGTGTAAAAAATATACACACATCCCCAATATCATGGTACTGAAAATATTCAGTCTTGTCATGCTTTACAGCAGGGGTCGACAGCCTTTTAGAAGGGGGGTGCCAACTCTTCCCCACCCGCCCCTCTCCCATGTGCCGTGGCTAGGGGTCAGTTTCCTGCTCTCGCCGCCTTCTCCCTTCCCCTACTGTGGCAGTGGTGTACCTGTGGGGGGACCAGCTGGGCCCTTCTCTGAGGAGCAGGCCCCCTGCTGACATCCCTGGTGGCTGCCCCTCTCCCACGTGGGCCCAGTGGTGCCCTGGGGGGGGGGAGCGGAGCAGTTGCCACACAGCTCCTGGCCAGGGCCAGTGGCATGCCAACTCATCCTCCCGGCCCCCATCTGCCAAGTGGGAGAGGGGCAGGGCTGGAAGGAATGGTCATGTGTGCCACAGGTTGCCAAACCCTGCTTTACAGTATTCAAGCTGTACAGTATGTATGTTTATGACCACACAACTTAGTGGGCTGTGTTGTTTCCTATTCCTCCATGGAGAGCCAGAATAGCATTATTCTGTATTTATGGCAGGTTAGTGGAAAGCTAAACTGGCCCTTTATTTCTATATTTTTGTAGCATATGATGCTGTCATTTTGGCTGAATCTGCTTACTTAACATGAATGCATACTCTGTTTTTTCAGTTTAAATCTACACCAAGTAAAAATGTGTCAGTGTTAGGATGGATGGTGATGATGGCTGATGACCCAGAACATCCTGATCTTTTCTTGCTGACTGACTCTGAGAAGGGTGAGTAACATCAGGAGTATGGCAATATGCATGAAGATCTTTTTTTTCAGATTCACCTGACTTTATAAACACTTAAAACTGTTTGTGCTCATAATAAATAACAAAAACTTTGGAAGGGATATTAAATCTCAGCGTTTAAGCCATTCTCCAATTAGTAGATCTAATTATTAGCTCCTGTGTTCTCCATGAGCAACTGGTTAGAAGTGATCCTCTACCAGTCCTTTCTGTGAAATTTAGGAACTCCACAGGGCTGCAGCTCCTAACTCCTACTTTCCTAACTTAGAAGCTTTGCAGCAGCTCTGCCTGATGCATGTTTCTAAATCATGCTTGGGTCACGCAGACATTATGTACATGAAACTGCAGTTAAACCCTAAATAGGTCAACATCCAGCCCCCACCATTCATCTAACAAAAAAAAAAAAAAAACCCCAACAGTTTTGTCACCAGGACCACTAGAATAAAGTTTGGTGTTTCTAGACCAGCGGTTCTCAACCTGTGGGTCGCGACCCCGGCGGGGGTCGAACGACCAAAACACAGGGGTCGCCTAAAGCCATCGGAAAATACATATTTCCAATGGCTTTAGCCGCTGAGAAGTCGCGCTACCATCTGTAGCAGCGCTATTCAGCTGGAATGCACACCGTTATGGATGCGCGTTCCAAACTGAATGCCTGCGCGCATGCGCAGACGTGATTGCATCATCCGTCCGGGGCCTAAGGGGCGGGGGAAGCGGGGGGGAACGCTCCACAGTCCATAGCAGCGCATTACATGTGTCCGGCGCTTGCTGACGTCATCAGTGGGCAGACGCAGCAAGCGCCGGAGGACAGAAGCCTAGGAGGCGGAGAGCCAAGAGAGCCTGCGAGACAGCCTGCTGGTGTAAAAAAGGTTAATAATGTAAAAACAGTACACACACCATACACACAATACTGTGTAAGTGTAAGGTGCTTTGTGTGTAATCATTATACAGTACACAAAGCAGCTTACACTTACACAAAGCACCATACATTTACACAGTGTGAACTACATCGGTCTTATACTATAAGAGACCACTATAAGATGTAGTCTTATGTCCGAATCATAACTGTAGCAAAATTACAGTTATGTCCGAATCATAACTGTAGCAAAATTACAGTTTTGAAGTAGCCACCAAAATTATTTTTTGGTTTGGGGTCACCGCAATATGAGGAACTGTATTGCGGGGTCACGGCATTAGAAAGGTTGAGAACCACTGTTCTAGACCAACACATTTGGGAGATATAATGAACTAATGTACAAATAGCTTTCATTTTTAATATTTTCCTATCTCAGAAACTGGGTTTCTCATAAAAATCCAGCTTCAGCTATTAACTATTAACTATAGTTTATATGCAGAAAGGGCATCAAAAGCTGTTCTGATAACATATTTTAACATATCTAACATTTTATCCTGTGACTTGTTAGGTTTTTTTCTTATTGACTTCTATACCATAGCATTGAAGGATTAATATCTTTGACTCCTTTTAGGAACTTGACAACAACTACAGTTAATTTTGAATAAACATTTGAATAGGCTGATTTACATTAACATTTGAATGCGACTTACATAATTGAAAATGAATGTCTTCACCAAATAAATATGACCTCATGTAATCAAGGAAGTTCATTTTAGTCCTTATATGACAGATATTGCAAATACACCTTCTGTAGGAGGTGAACAGAAGGACAGCACCACAGTGTCTGAATTATGCACCCTTGTCAACTTTACATCAAACTGAACCACACTCATAATATTTTTCTTTAAGCTGTCTGTAGTCTAGCAAGCACTGTATAAAACTGGAAACTGAAAAAGTTGATCTAAAATATGTTGTCAGTTTTTGGAACAGCTCATAAGTATTTTCATAGGTAATTTTTCCAGTGTGCACTGTAGAGTGTACTCCTGCACTTCACTCTGAATTTCTTGACAAGATTTAAAAATAAATTATTAAGCAAATTGTAGGAGGCACTGTCACAGTTCAGGGCAATTGCACACATTCCCTCTCCATGGTCCTGCAAGACTCTGACTTCCAGCTCCCCAGTGACCACCTCTGTTGGGAGGAGACATCTTTCTCCCTCCTGACCTATGTATTTCCATGCTGCACAGTTCCCTGCCTACACTGTAAATTACCCAGCATGTGAGACGGCTTCAACAGGCCTGCTTTGCCTTCTCAGAAGCTATAAACAGGGTAACTGCTTAGTTAAGTTATCACACAACTCTTTCAGAGAAAGCACATTTATTCTTAAGGTAAAAGCATCACAGGGAAAACATATTAAAAACAATAAAAGAATGTACACACGTGCTAATAGATTTACCAGAGATCACCCCAGTGCCATCAAGGATTCTGGCAAGTAAATGGTTCTTCACCAAGAGGTTTTTCTATGGTTACAAGTTCGCAACCGCTGTTACCTCAAAACAACCACACTCATGAAAAGTTTAGTCAACCCTTTATAGAGCCAGAGTCTTTGAACTGGGAATATATCATACATGAACAATGGGTCTCTTCTCAGACAGTAGATTCAAAAGGTTGGGTTTTTGCATAATCAGAGGAGTAACATTTGCATATGTATATACGTTCCCCTAGAGATTTCTTGGGAAACCCACTTAACTTTAAAAATTCACATTGTTTCAAATAGTCCTTTGAAGCTCATAATGGTTCCCAGGGTTTACATTAATCATGTCTTCCCCCTATAGTTGTTATATATAATCCCACAATAGTACATTAAACATATACATGTTTAATGTAATGAAAACCTAAGATTCTTAAACTTAATTCAGTAAAGTTAAACTTAATTCAGTAAGGTTTGTCTAGGACAGGGGTCGGCAACCTTTACTATCAAAAGAGCCATTTTGCCCCCTCTTCTACTGACTAAAGAAGAGCTGCATGCGGCTCTGGAGCCGCGGCTTACCGCGGCTGAAGAGCCGCATGTGGCTCCAGAGCTGCAGGTTGCCGACCCCTGGTCTAGGATATTGAAGGAAATTGTCACATCAGCCAAAGCACCATAGACAAAAAGTACTTTGATCACACGATTTTGAATAATTTGGTGGGATGGGGTGTTTGGGGGGATTTTTGTTTTGTATTTTCCATTGACACTGTCAGGTTTTTTTCCCTCCCTCTGTCATTTTAGGAAATTCATACAAGTTTCAAGCTGGCAACAGAATGAATGCTATGCTGTGGTTCAAACATCTGAGCGCTGCCTGCCAAAGCAACAGACAACAGGTGAGAACAATACTGTAAAAAGGAACTGAGAACTGCTGATAAGAACTCGGCATTGGTAGCTGAAAGAAGATTGAGTGTTAGTTGGTCATTTTTTATGCAAAACAAGATACTTCTGACAATACACACAATTTGGAAGTAAGATTTAAGCCATTGTAAGGATCAAATGCAGCAACTGGATAATTTGGAGCAAGGAAGGGACATCTTAATAGTTCTAACACATTGACAGGGTTTTATGCATAACATACCATTGCATACCTTTTATTTTTTTAAAGCAATAATACTAGGCTGTTATAAGTTAATAATCCAGTACACCTTACTGGTAGCATCACTGTTGTAAGCTGCAGTAGTGTTTAGAATCAATACTGCAAAACTGCGTAGTGCCATTATGTTAGGTTTTGGCTACACAATATAACTTTTAATCAAACTTTTTGTTGCTTGCTTGTATTTCTGAAAAGCATAAAGAAGCACCCGAGTCTGAGCTCGGGTGGCTAGCCCAGGGCTCTGCCAGTGCCACAGTGTCCACCCTGCTATTTTCAGTGTGGTAGCTCAAGTTGAGCCAGCACAAATCTGCCTACCCAAGCTGGGAGGCACATTGTCAGTTGCAGCGTAGGCACACCTGCTGAAAGGAGGCTTTGAGTCTTAAGCTTCATATAATGCAGTGATGTCTGTTACAGACACTCGTGTTCAGTGCCTCTGGTGCCCGGAAAAATGTCACAACTCAGACAGGTGTTCTGTCTGCCTTGTCTTCTGTAGTCACTGCACAAATACCAGGACAGCCGCCTGCAACACCTACTTAGGAGTAGGCTTTCCAGGCCCAGTAAACTGAGTCTAGTAGTACATTTGGCACTGTCTGTGTTGGAAGGCCTAAGTAAATGTTCGCTATCTAGACAACCACTCAGTTTGAGGGGTCAGTAATGGAAGAGGGTGAGTTTGAGATGACTACCTTGAAACAACACTGCTAATCTCACTTTTTGGAGATGAATCTGTGAGCTCTTCTTGAACTGATTTCTCTTCCCCCTTGCAGAGAGTTTAGACCCAGGGCCCTCACATTGGAGGGGGGAAGGCTACACTTTACCGGGGCCTGGAGGCCCTGAGGGGCCCAACCCAGGCTGCAATCACCATTACCATGAGGAAAAAATTGAGGCTAAATTGTAGATCATGTCTGAGGATATATATAGAAACTTATTTCCTTGTATCTATGTATCTATTGTTCAGATCTTGTGAGATTTGCTGGAGCCAGTCAGACGCAGTGTTAGAGCAGTCTCAAGCAATATTCTGAACAGCGAGTTGCTGGGCCTGCAGGCCCAGCCTAGGCCCTTTTCTAGAATAGAGAGAGTGTGCTTGTTCAGTTAAACTAGGACGTGTAGTTTGAGATTGAGACACAGAGCTTTGTGCGCCTCTTTGCGACATGGTTTATCATATGAAGATCAAGAACTACCAGTCCCATGGGCAGTAGGGAGGGACAGCTAGAGGGAAGGGCAAAGCACCATAAGACAGTGAGAGCCAGTGCTGCTGCTGCTTCTAGTAGGATTTGCAGGCCCAAAATATACTTAAGTGTCTAATTCACTCACTGTCATCGCCCTCCACCCCTTTTCCCCCATGCTGCCATGTCTGGTGGTGGCTATAAATACAAATTAGGCAGATGGAAACATGAGATAAAAGAAAGGGAACTAAAAGAAGCTAAAGGACACCAATCTATCCTCCAGTTTTTCAAATCAGACAAGGCCTTTCTGCAGTCAGGCAATACACTAATTAGGGAAGCAGATGAACAAAATCAAGATGAAAGTGATTTCAATATAGAGACTGCCTGTGGCACTGACAAATGAGGCAAAGAAAAGCTGCCAGAACATGCATCTAACACTTGAAGATAGTTGGGTACTGTCACCATTAGCACCACCACATTCAGAAGGTTCACAAGAAGCAGGAGAGGAGTGTTACACTGATTCTTACCTTTTTAAAAATCCAGGCCTGTGGCCTGAAAACAACATATTCTGTCCATCAAAAATTGTTCTATCTGGTGTCCTGACTTTTGAAGAAATGCAGAAGCTCGCAAGGTCAATGCCAAAAGATGTTGATGGGCATAGTTTTCCTGAATTTCTTCTCAAATGTAAGACTTCCAATGAGAGAAAACATACCAAGAGACTGGCTTGTTTGGAGTGCTACCAGCTAAGCACTGTATTGTTTTCCATCTCTGCTGTTTCCTGAAGGGAGGCATAAAAAACACCGTATGCTGTCAAAAAATGAAGGGTATTCATCAATTGTGAAAAAATGGTGTAAACGATATACTAAATTTCCTGAACCTTAAAAGAGCATAGAAAATAAAATTTGCTACTGCCAGTGGAAGCAATTACAGCAGTCACTGTCAGGTGGACATGGAGTGGACAGCGAGATTCAAAACCAATTGTTAACAGAAGCTACAAGATGGAAAGAAAGATTGGAAAGTTTGTTGAATGTTACCTTATTTCTAGCTTCACAAGGTTTAGCATTCCAAGGAGATGGTAATCGGATAGGTGACCCACACAATGGTAACTTCTTGGAACTCTTGAGATTATAGCTTTGGGGGGTAAGTCATGATTTTGCAATAAAAAAGGCCAGAAAAATAAAGCTTTAAAGGTAATTGGCCTAATTATTAAAAGTTTGCAGTCACATTGGTCCATTAGAATAAAAAAAACAAGATATTGACAGGACAGAACACTTTTATAATGACCAAAAACTTACAAAATAGTCAGCAAACGTGTAGGACTCCCAGGCTGGGTGTTATATTAAACAAAAATAGCAAGGGGGGCATTTTTCAAAATTGTAGAATATGTAACAGTAATTTCAGAATTCAAACTTTTTTCATGGCTTGTGAGATTGTACATATGGGGTGAGGGATTGTGGTATGTGTGCAGGAGGGGGCCCATATTACAAGTTTGTACTGGGCCCGAAAAAATTATGCTTGGGCCCTGCTTAAGCCTAGAACTTAGTGTGGTCCCAATGAAAGCTCACAGGTCTTCAGTATTCTATACCCCAAGTACCTCCGATTTGTGGAGATCCTTTTTAAAAATGGTACCATAAAGCTGACACGGGACCATTGGTTATCCCCAGATTCATTCTTCCGACTCTGAAGTAGACAAACTATTCCTCTGTATCAAGTCACTGAAAAAGATTTTGAATGTTTATACTTCTCTGATCCTAGGCTGTCAGGTTTACTCTCCAGCTGATGTGATATTTCACCATGCTGAAGTTTCTAGATAAATATTAAAGGACAAGGACATTAAGCACCTGGATCTCTTGGCGAATAAGATATATTCAGTGATGATATCCCAAATTTCCAATAACCAGTTCTATAAAGGCAGGTGATATTTAAGAACCTATTCTGAATAGGTTCTTAAACATCATGCACGCAACACCCGGCACTCTGCAACCCAGCACCCAGAACTTCAGGGCACCCTCCGCCGTGAAATTGACCCTCCCTGGTCAATTTTGGCGGCAGGGAGAATCGCAGGAGAGACTCCCGCACTGAAATTGACCCTCCCTGGTCAATTTCAGCGGCGGAGCTGGGGCATACTCTCTGCTGTGAAATTGACAAGGCAAAGTCAATTTCGGCGGCGGAGAGGGGGACTTGGCATTGCAGACGAGAATCTCCGCTGTGAAACTCGCTCTGCGCTGCCAAATTCGAAACCCCTCCAGCGCCCCGCAGAGCGCAACGGGAGGACGCTAGCAACCGGTTTGCTGCCTTTTTTTTATTTTAAGAACCGGTTGGATATCATCACTGGATATATTCCCCAGACCCGTGCAGACGAGGAATATCAGCTCTCAAACTGTTCTGGCACACTGTAACTTCCTCACACGGAACATAGCTGACTGTTCTAGATCTGCTTCTGGAACATGTTTGTATTTCCTTTATCTTTATAGGAGCAGTGGCATCAGCATTTCTTTTTTTTTCTAGCCATTGGAGAGCAGTGAAGAATGCTGCTGGGCTCTTTTTCCTTTCAATTATTTGGGGAATGCCTTCACAAAGATATGAGATTTGCATATTCCAGGAACATGGCAAGACTTGGCTTTATCCTAGTCTCTGTTCATTGGAATTCCATAAACTGGGGCAGCCTTGCCTCTGTTTCCAATTGTTTTACATTGAGCTTGTCATCTTAAATAACACATTTAAATGCTCAACTATGGCCAAACTAGATTATATCACATTTCACCTACAGAAGTAGCGTAGAACCAAATCATTTATAATGAATTTTATAAACCATACTGTAGTCTAATTTCTGTCTTCTCCATATGTGTTTCCTATGGTGGTAGTTACTCTAGTGCTCCTTGATGGTTGTATTTACTTTTTTTAGGGGGAAAAGAGTGGTAAACTGAATGTTTTGAACTGGCAAGGGGTGGGTTCTGAAAAAATGAAACATGGAAAGCAAATTCTCCAAATAAAAATCAACTGTTACTTGTGTTTTTGTTTTCAGGTTCCTGCCAACTTGATGACTTTTGAGTAAAAAGCTAATTTAAAACAGGAGAGAGAACAATTTGATGATGATCTGTTTGTCTCGTAATTTGAGCATGAGGTCCTGAAGAGAGTTTGCCAGCTATAAATTTATTTCTGTGCCAGAACAGAACCTAAAGGCTCCATCTCTAAACTCTGGAGTACTGAACATCAAAGCACTAACAGTTCGGGGATTGCAATCCCCAGAGTGAAAAATGGAGTTGCAACATGAACTGCCATGGACCATGCTTCTTAATATTTTCTGAACTGACCTGGAAACCACTGCCTTAAAGAGTGAAAGGAAAACCAACATGAACACCAAACAGTGTGTGTGAAACTTATGGCGGTGCTGTGCTTGGATTAAATAGATTGTAGCTAGTTTGCATTTCTTTTAACTTTCTACTAATTTTGGGGGGAAAAACACCTTTTTAGGTATTCTTAAAGAAAAAAGTATAACCATGTTTCTTAAGGGTTGCATCAACAGCTGGGTTTGGACTGGGGATATGGTACTACTTACACATTCTAGGGATGTTGTTTAGACTGTATTAGCAGCCTTCAGTCGGAGCTTCTCTCAGGCTCACTTAATCTGGAGCATCACTAAGTTTATCAGACCTAGAGTATGAGAGAAGTAACAAATGCTGTATCGGGTTGGTTTTTTTAAGTACTAAATTTGCTAACCTTAGTTCTATATGGGAACCTTACTTCCTGCTGGTGGCACAAAGGTTGAGTGTTGATACAGCGTGCTTTTTCTTGTAAGCAGGATTTTCATACATGCTTGTCTAATTCCTGGTTGAAGTATAGTCTGTTTTTGGTTTTGGGGGGGTTAAGTGGGAGCTGGGAGGTGTCATTAGGTCAGAACTGAGTGTTTCCTTTTCATTGAGTTTCTACACTGGTTACTTTCCTCCATTTGATGGTGCCACAACAAAACAAACACTGGATATAGCTCACAGAGGTGTTTTACTTCTCTGGAGGGATGTTTGCCTAGCTACAGTTAAAGGTAGAGAATAGCAGAAGACCCTCAGAGTAAGATTCTTCAGGGTATCAGTTTTATAAGACCTCTCTTTTACAGTGTTCTAGAGACACAATGGCAGAGTTGCCGTATTTTCAGTTTGAAATTGGTTTTAATTATCCACATTGTTCAAGATATAGAAGCTTGAATTGTATTGCAATTCGTAGAGGAATTTAATCTAGGAAAAAAAAGTAGGATGGACTAGACAATCAAAACCTTCCTTCCTATATATGAATAATTCTTTGTCACTAAATTTACTCCCTCAAAACATTTAAAATCCCAAACAGGAGGAAAAATTCAGTGTGTTCTAGGCATTAAAATTTCATTCATGCCTTATTTTGCATTCTTTTAGGTTACCTATTTGTAATTTCTTGTACACAAAGCCCTGTTTAATATTCAGAACATAGATTTTTATAAATATGGGAGAAATTCCAATATTGTTCAGAAAAACTGCTTATAAAAATGGTAGATATTCCACTGACGTAATTCAAAAGCAGTAAGTAACCTTACTGGTGCACCTATAGACTTTCTAAAACTATGCAGCGGTCTTTGGTAATGAGTCCTCTTGAAAATCTTTTAAAAAAGAAAAAGTTTCCAGTGGTGGTAATTAGTTTGAAAATGTTCACTTCATTTATGAAATCAGGATAAGGGGAGAGGATTTCACACATTAAAGTTCCCAGAGTCTGTATCACATTTGCTTAACAGAAATCATTATTTTGTGACTGATGAGGCAGAAGAGGAAGGTTGCTGTCCTTAAGAGACCAAACTAACATAAAAAGAAAACAATTCTGAGGGGAAAAGGGAGGCAGAAGGTTGGGGCATGTTTCCAAGTTTTACTCCATGAAATCTGTTCTTAGTATAAAGAGGAGATATTGTAGATGTACACTTCTGTGTCACAGCAAAGCTAGAAGCACCTTTTGATTTGGTGTACCTTTGTCTATCTTTTTGTGTGAAGAGTGAATAATCAGTTCTGATCCTGAAGTGGTGTATCCTGAAGGGAGGTTGCTCCTGCCGAATCATTTTTTAGTTCACGTATCACTTAACCCATGTTGGGTGTATAGCAAAGACACCATCTTCATAGACAACAGTATTACTGTAATAGACTTTGCACAACTTCAGTTTTTGTTTTGCATTTTTAAAAGGACTTTTCTTCTCAAAAGTGTTTTTAACAAAATGTATGTACTTTTTTTAAGCATTGTGTACGGTAACCTTGTGGATTTTGAATTTTTTAATAAGGTAATTTAGATGCATTGCAGGTTAACTATATCTGTTCTTATGTTAGTGAGTGGAAACATGCAACTGGGAGCCACAGCCTGATACCACACAGCTTTGCTAAAGACAGTCAGGTCAGAAGGTGTTTTTCTTTGTTGTTGTTTGCATTATCCAGCTGTCTTTTCTTCTGTTTTTATGGTAGATAGAGTAAGATGGGGAAAGCAGTGCTGAGCCCTTGTCAACAGACATTGCCTGTAGCTGCTCTGTCTATTTAGACATCATTTTGATCTTTATTTTTCTAGCCTCAAATCTGTCATCTTTCATGGGAGATCTGTTGAAAAAATGCTTAGCAAGACTAATGAGAGATGGCAATTAATGAAAACAATTTTAGATATACTTAGTACCAGAATTTCTGTTTTATCCCCTATTAATTCACGTAATCCTGCAAGGGGTCACATCAACACTGAAAGTTTACATCTTTTGAATTGGAAGATTATTAAGGGAAAGTTGTGATTTTTTTTTTCTCTTGAGAGGAAACTTGTCCCAGAAAGCTTAAATAGAATGGCAACTCAAATCAACTCTGAAGAACACGGTAATCCACTTCTCTGTAAAAAGTAGTAGCTAAAAAGAACATTTGAAGTAGCACTGGGAAAACTGTATAGCAGCCAGACATTAATGACAGGTAAGGATGCACTAGCCAGAATGTCAGCCATTGGTTGTGTTTCTTTGCTTCAGCTTGCAATGTTTAGGTTTGATTTTTTTTTATTTTTAGTGACTATTGTAATTTTGAAGCTCGCTTTCATAACTTTATTTTGTTCTACTGTAGTTGAAAGAGGTCTCTTGAGATGTCTTGTAGACCTAAAGGTCCATTATTACAGGAAAGTGGACAAAAATAATTTAGAGTAGATCTTCATGGCTGGATTATATGTACATGTTGATCATCTACTAAGCCACTTTTTTCACAGTTAAACTTCCTACCTGATTTTTAGTTTAAACACCAACAGAAAATCCACCCATCTTATAAAATTAGTTGGTGGGAAGGATAAATAGAATGCACTTCTAATCACATCTCTTCCTATCATAAATTGAAGTGCTAAATGCTTAATGCTATCTTAATGTTAACTTTTTAACTTAATGCTATTACTTTATAACTTCACCTATGTTTAATCAAATGTCTTCCATTTCAATATTTTAAAAGAGTTAATATTAGTCACAATTGATTTTACAAAAAGGCATCCATACAATTTGAGTTAATGTTCCTAGGCACGTGCTTCATTTTGCAAACCATTTCTTGTGGAAAATGCCATCGAAACATTGCTCAAGTGACTGAGATTCAGTGTGCATCTGAGTTAAGTATGTGCCACATGTTTTAATACCCAACTTTTAGCATCTCCTACAAGGAGCTTTTCAAAGATTCTAAAAAGCAGATACCACTCCTGTAAGATTTGAAAAGCAAAAAGCTCACTACACTGAAAGTCATGAGAGGGTGATCTTCACATCCTCAATGCTGCACTCTCTCTCACGTGGCTCTTTTGGGGAATTAACTGTTTAACTTTTCCCTCTCAGAACTCAGTTGTGTTATAAAAGAATTTGGGGCAAGGATATTGCTGCTAGAAGTACATTTACTACTGTAAATGAAAATGTATAGGAAACAAAAGAATACACCAGGGTTACATCGGCTTATTTTTGTTGATTGAAGTTAACTATGTAATTCAGTGTTAATTTCCTTGCCACATTTTAAGTGTACTCATTTGCAAATACATTTTTAGAAGAACATAGTTTTCCACCGTTAATGAGAGATGTACCAATGTTGTCAACAGAAAGATGCTTTCCCTTCCAACAGAAGTAAACATAGCTCTCTGCTGTTATGGCATTGTGGAAGATTGGGTCCCTTTTGATAAAAGGAAAATCAGGTTGTACTTTTGGTGGGATGCTTGCAGATCTGTTCCAAATCAAGATAAGATAAATTGTGTTGTTTTTCTGGCTCCTGCTGTGGCATTTTTCTTCATTCTCTTGTATTTTCATTCACAAGCATTAATAGTCCTAATCTTTTCACAGCCATCTTAGTGTACTTCCTGCTGTAAGCTTCAAAATACTAGAACTGGTACTAAATCACACCAATGAATTGTATATTCTTGCTATGAGGTCAACTTTTAAAAGTGTTGTTTAAATACTGACCCTTTTTCTTTTTTTTCCTTTTCCTTTCCCTAAAAATGGCTTGTGTCGAAGGTGAACAGATATGGCATTTGGGAGAGTTGTAATTGAAGGAATCTATATAAATGAACGCTGAACTTCTTCAGTGGGTACAACTGAACTTTTCTGGTAATCATCCAAACATATAACATGTGGGGAGGCAGACACTTAGATCTGAGAGAGACTGGTTAGTGCCTTATCGTCAGTTTGAAGTCCAGTTCTGTTGTTCTAGAGCTGAAAATTCAATAGTAATCACTGAACCAAATGACTCTTTCCTTAATTTCTGCAGCATCTACCCTCTTTCCCACCATTTTTACTTTTCTAACTGAAGGAATTAGTCAATTTTGGTCCATGTAAGGTAGTATGACCTAAATTGACAAAGTATTTTTCCAGTTCGGTAATCTTTTTTTAGCAGAAAGCGGCCATTTGACAGATTTGTCTTTGCAGCTTTTATCAGAACTGTCTAAACCATCTTGTAACAATTTTTCTTAAAATATGAAAAATTTGGAATGTCAATCTTAAGAGAAAAAAAGCAACAAGAATAAATGTCAGAGGGTGCTCAGAGTAATATTTAGAATTTATGAACTTAGAGTTCTTCACCTAGCTAGAAATGAGATTCTCTCTTCATTTATTCTTCTGAAACACTATACTGTGGAAATGTGAAAGGGCCATACCTAGCAATCTTTTTGTTAATTTAGAATAAATATAAAAGGGAAGCTTAAAAAAACCCTGAACAAACTGTATATTGTACCCTATCTTGAAGTAGTTTAAGATCATTTGTGCAGGGTTTGTTCCATTTCTGGTGTCATATCATCTAATGAAAGTTATCCTTCACTAAAATAAATGTATATGAATGATTAAGCTAAGTTTTCCTTTTGTGAGCTCTGAAGCACGTAGCTTTGGGGGGAGAAATTAAATAATTAAGCTTTCATAGATTGGATTTTTAAGCAGTGAAAGCCATATACAATAGAATATTCATTTTCCTCTAAGACATTATAGTAGAAAATACAGCATTGCTACATTGCAGTGTTTTTAACTTCAGATGTTTGAAAGGAAAAGCATAACCTAGAGCAAACATGATCAACCATAAAGGGTTGTTCAGTGACAACTGAAGGGGTTAGCCCAAGGTTAAGAAAGCAGAGTTTTGAGTCTAGCCATGCATGTTACGTGAACAGAACAGAGTTACGGATTTTTCTCGAGGACTGCTACTATAGAAAAGTGCCACAATGAGATGGAGGCTTCTGCAGATCAGACCATAATGGTGGCTAATTGCTCGAGCTTTTTCTCAAATGGCTAGGAGCAACATAAACATTCAGTTTCTTTTGTACACTTGATTAGTATCAAATTTATCTTAGTGGGAGAAGGATGTAACCGCCAATTAATTCATCAGCAAAGCTCTTGCCATTTCAGAGTTGCTCCTAAATATAGTCCAAAAGCAATAAAAGTTGGACAGTTAAATAAGGAAAGAAAGGCGCTTTAGGGCTTACTTGTTGCAGAGCCGTTGACTCCTTACATACTGATAAATACACCCATTCAAGTCTGACTGTAGTAGTGCAGAGGCTGGGGAAATCATACAGGTACTAATAATCCAGGAGGAAAAAAAGAAAGATTGTTATATGGTGAACACAAGCCATTTTTAATGTTGTTCTTCCATATTGATTTGAGATTCTACAGTAATAGTGATTGCACCATGACCTCTATGAGTGATGTGCAGTTAGGCTGTCCTAGACTTTTTTTCTTTTACTTTTTTAATACTTTGGTGTGAGTGTGTGTGAAATTGTGTGTTTGCATAAGCTAGTTTAAAAAGACTTTAAGTACAGATTTCAGAAATCTTTCCTACTGAAATAAATAATATAAAATGTGGATTTGTGTGAACTATTAGTTTATTTTTCATAAGCATATTGGTGCTATAATCATGCTCAAGCATGGAGTTTGGTTCTTTCTGGACACATTGATGCCTGGGATCAGCTGGAATTTGTTTATTATAAGCTCTTTTCAATGGACCTGTGAAGAACAGCATGGAAATACACACAAAAAAGAAATCAGTGAACTACCAAGGAAAAAAAATTCACTGAAAAGAGCTTTTATTTTATTATTTTTTACAGCTCCTTCCCTTAGCTGCCTGGGAGCTGATGCATTTCCACCAGGGTAATTCCATACATGTGCTGTTTGTTTTTATCAGATTTTGCTCTCGATTTCTCTCCTTCTCCTTTGCCTGTACACTTTTCCTTTAAAGATGTAATGAATTAAATCCATTGCAAACACAGCCATTAGTAACATGCTTTATTCCTATTTAATAAGAAACTGCAAAAAATATAAAAACTGAGCATGTGGAGAGAATATGGATAACATGCATAGTACTAGGTTATTAGTCCTTGGCATGGCACCTCCTGTGCCTTTCCACTGTGTTGAACTGCATTGGAACAGGACTCATGCAGCTCTTGGTGTGAAATGATGTGGATTGTTGCTTGCCAGGTTAAGAGCCTAGGCCCCTTCTATTCTATTCCCTTGATGGAACTATTTGCTTCTAGATTGGATGCATTAAAAATAAAAAGGGCAGAGCAGACTTTATCCTTCATTATTTCCAAATTATGGAACTTTTATGACTTGTAAATATTTAATACTGTGAAAAATAATATGGAATTAATCGGTCATTGTTTTTTTTCTCCCTCCTTTTCCAAATTTTTTTTGTTTCTCATAAACTGCTCACTGGCGCTCAGCACAACAGTTGTGGTGTGAACGCTTTCAGACAAGGACTGATTCCATTCTTGCAGAGAGAGTCTGCAGTCTGTGACATGGCTAGGATTGGAAGTTGAATGATGCTGACTAGAGCAGGGTGGTTCTTGGTTCAAGTGTATTTTCTCAGTCTTGGAAAAAGTCATCTTTTCTCAGTCACCTCTCTCCACCCAACAGCCTTAATTGTTTTTCAAAGTCAGTCTTCTACTCTTCTCTATGTGGTCACTGATCTGTTCATGGCTGTCTCTGTCCTCATCCTTTTTCCTTCAGTACTGCATTTTTGTACCATGGACAATTAATCCTTGCTGATTGCATGACACGGTTAGCTGGGGTTTGAGTACCTTGCAGCCATTTTCACAAATTATAGACCATGTGAATAGAGCTCCAAAGGTAATTTCCTCATTCAGAGGGCTGCTTGTTACAGCAGACTGCCTCAGAGGGTAGGAGAACCAAGATCACACTTTGACACATGGAGGACTCTTAATGGGAGGAGGGCATAAATGGTGCCTCTTCCAATATCTTGCATTGGAAGCATATAGGTCTAGTATGAGTAGAAACCATGCTGTGATGTAGTTTCATACATACCATAGTGAATCCATCAACTAAATGTTTTTCCTGTGAACCTTTATTAATCGTGTGAACTAAAATTTTGTTTTTGCACACTTTCCTGTTTAAAATTCTTTGCTTCCCTGTTGCTGTGTGAAGGATCTGCACAAATAGGAGAAATAGACAAGCTGACTGTGGGGCCGAAACAGTGAAACCAGCACCACAGTAAAGTGCTGTCAAATGCACAAGTTTAAGCCTGAAGAGATTATTTTTCCCTTTATAATCATTTTAGGTGTTATATGTAATATTAAGTAAAAAAATTCAGACAGATGTGATTTATAAGCAGATGGTGTCCTTTTAAATGAAAATGTATGAGCCTAGAGGCATGTTTTTATAAACAAAAGAAACTGCACACAAGTTTGAAAGAGTTTGTGCTTCTAATTGGTAAGTACCAATAGTTTCATGTTACTCTTAGTAAATGAAGTTTTAAGGTTGATGGAATTTGAGGGGAAATTTATTTAAACGTTATTTTGACTAATTCATGTTAATGTCTGTTTAATTTGTATTACTATTTTCATTTAAATTGAACAATATTATTTAAACACACCTTAATACTGCCTATATAATTATATATTATTATATTAAGTATCTTTCTATCTGAACATTAAATCACTGTCCCTTTTCAATGCCTAATTTCTTGCTGAACTGATCGTATGAGCAAACTTACTATATACCACATAACTAAACATATAGCTTAAGTTTGTGACTGACAGTGAGCTGCAATGTGTAAAATTCTGCAACTTTCCATAAACTTCAGGTTTTGTTCAAAGGTGATCTGCAGAGGAAAAAAAGAATGTGTACCTTTGTGTAAAAAAACAAAACTTTCTTTATGCATAATACAAAATGAAAGGGCAGAAATGCTTTTTTGCATGTCACCTCTAAGAAGTATCTCATAAAAATACAGTTGGCAGCAAAGTGCCTCTTGTCAGTTTCTTTGGTATTGAGCTAGACAAATTCAGTCTAGTTGTAGTTGGACAAATTCAGACTGGAAATAAGGCATACATTTTTGACTGAGAGAGTAATTAACCATTGGAGCAATTTACTAAAGGTTGTGGTGGATTCTCCATTACTGACAATGTTTAAATTAAAATAGGATGTTTTTCTAAAAGGTATGCTCTAGGGATTATTTTGAGGAAGGCATTCTATGGTCTCTGTTATATAGCAGGTCAGAATATTTAATCACAATGGTCCTTTCTAGCCTTGGAAATTGATGAATTATTATTTTTCCTCCAAGTGAGAAAATACTAAACAGTTCTAAACAATTATCTTTAACTAATTGATGGTTAACAGTCAGCTTTATCTCCTGTCCAGAGATATTATGCAGAATGATAGGGATCTGAACTGTTTCAAGGTCAAATAGTACAGCTGAGCATTTACCATAACCCTTTGCTTCTGAAAAGATCTAGTGTGGACGCTAATCTTCCTGGTTAAGTATTAACTGATTCAAGATATCTATGCACAGCATTCTTCACCTGTTGCTATACTTATGCCAAAGCAGTGTTTTGGGGAAGAACTTACAAGATAGTGTGAATAGCTCAGAAGCAGAGTAGGATCCTGTTGGGAAAATGATTTGAACTAGTTCAGCTGCTCAGCCTGCACGTCCTGTCTTCACTAGTGCTGAAACAGAGCCCACGGCTGAAACAGAGCCTACTGAACAAGTGCAGGCTGAATTATAAGGCTTGCTCACAGCTAGATCAGTTTAACTGGTCCTTAGAACATTTCTGAATTACTATGATTGCTTTTGAATGTGAACATGAAATATTTTACACAGTCTAGGTGCTTGGACCTGAACTGTAAAAGTCCATAACTGAGGGTGTTGTTCTTGGAGTGCTTGCTCATGTCCATTCCACGTCTGTGCACAGTTACTGGAACTTTTTTCCCCTTAGCAGATCCTGGAGGGCTGGCTCCAGTACCCCTAGAGCCCATGCACGTGGCGCGCTATATGAGGTGCTGCTAGCCTTCGCTCCCTCAGTTCCTTCTTTCCACCCATGACGGTTGCTGGAACTGCCTTTGCTTGCATTGCAAGTGCTTCATTCCCCATTGTTTGAACTGTTACTGTTGTTGTTTGTGTTAGACAGATTAAGTAACTGTTAATAGTGGTAGTTAGTACTAGGGTAGTCCCGCTGGGACTTAGCTGAGACCGGAGTATATCTCGGTTACCAGGCTTCAAACCGTGCCTCCTGTGGGAAGCCTTTCCCCCTCAGCGACCTCCACGACAGCTGCCTGAATTGCTTGGGGGAAGCCCATCACAAGGAGAAGTGCAAGATCTGCAAGGCTTTGAAACCAAGGACTCAGAAGGATAGAGAGATCCTTTTAAAATCCATGCTCATGGAGGCAGCACTTCGTCTGGCCTCTGAGCTGACCTGCTCTGTCTGGGCTCTGCGTGTGGGGTCGGTACCAGCCACGACTCGGCACTGCGCATCTTCTCCAGTACTGAAAAAGAAGCAGAAGCAGTGCTCAGAGTGGGGATGCTCCCCTGCACCTTCCAAACAGGTGGGGTTGAGCCAGCATCTCTGATTAGAGAGCTACCTCCGACTCTGGGAAGGGGAGGAGCCCCTCTGCACCTGCTGGGCTGTTGACACCGGAGGCCTTTCAGGTGGCAAGAGCCTTGTTGGCCTTGCCTGCTCCCTGGCCTCCACCAAGGGAGAAGGGGCCGATGTTGCAGAGGAAGCCCACATTGGGTCCTCCTGAATGGCTCAGGAGATCCCCTGTACAGGGAGGAAGATTTCCTGTGGGCCAGTTGCCTAGGGTAAAGCAGCACCACTCCCCTAGAAGCCACTCCAGGTTGCAGTCATCTGGCTGACCTGCACTGAGATGGGAAATGGAGTTACCCTCTTGACGCTGGTCTGGAATCCCAGCACTGGGAGAAGTCCACTCCAGGAGGCAGCACCGGTCATGGTCGCCCGCTGAGCACCACTCCACATATGGATTCCGCCTTTCCCACTCCACAGCACCAAACAGTTTGCCCACACAGGCGGCGCAGAATCCAGTTGTCGAAGTCCGACTCAGCACTGAGAGGCAAGCAGCCCCACAAATCCTCGTTATCGAGGCAACGCTCCAGAACATACAGCTCCTAGGAGTAGGGTACCGTGCGCCAGCACCATTTCCGATGTATACAGCATTCTTTGGCAGCATCAAGGTCAGCAGCATTGAGAGGACATTCTCCGGAGTGACGGAGAACCCATGATCAGGGCACTGCCCCCCCAGGCTCGGTATCGCACAGTGGGAGCCTCTGAGACATCTGATGGTGCCTTGGTGTCTCCCAGAAGGGAGGGTAGTCACAGGGCGAGTCGCCACTGACAAATGGTGTCAGAGCACTGACTAGGTCGTCCTCGGATGGCCTCCAGGGCAGTGGCCACTCCAATAGGACCAGGACCACATTCCATCAAGTCCTCAGGTGTGCACTCAGTGCCACTGGTACCAGGGAAGGTCCACCACTTACCCTCGGATGATGATTCAGACCCACAGGAGGGGACTTCTGTGAGGGCCATTCGTCGGCAGGAAGGGGTGATGCCTCCTGCCATGCCCCTCGAATCATCCTCCCCACCGGACAAAGCAGTCTCCCAAGGTCGCTCAGTGCCTCTGGATGATTTCAGGGAGCACCAGGAGCTGCTTAAAAGGGTGGCCTCCAACTTGGGGCTGGAGGTGGAGGAATTAAGAGGCATTGGACAGCCTTTTTAATGTTCTAGCAATGGCTGCCCCAGCTTGAGTAGTCTCCCGTCCATGAAGGGGTGCTCAAAATACCGAAGGCCCTGTGGCATGCTCCCTCTTCCATTGCCCCAACATCTAAAGGGGCCGAGAAGAAATATTACATCCTGGCCAAGGGGTTTGAGTAACTGTTCACCCACCCCTACCCTGGGACTCTGGTGGCAGACGCTGCCAACCAGAGGGATAGACGGGGGCAGCCAGGGTCTACCCCAAAAAACAAGGACAACAAAAAGTTGGACTTGTTTGGGGTAGAGATTTATTCCATGGCAAGCCTACAGATTAGGATTGCCAATCAGCAGGCTCTCCTGGGCAGGTATAATTTTAACCTGTGGGACTCGCTGAGGTGCTTTGCTGATGCTCTGCCCCAGGACCAGGAACTTGACTTTAATACCATTGTGGAAGAGGGTACCACGGTGACTAGAGCAGCACTCTGGGCATGAGCAGATGCTCATGGCTACAGTCCTCCAGGCTGTCCCAAGAGGTCCATCTAGGACATTCCCTTCAACAGATCAGCCTTGTTCTCAGACCAGACTGATGCTTAGTTGCACGTTCTGAAGGACTTGTGGCCAAACTCCACTCCCTGGGCCTTTAAACGTCACAGTCCTCTAGGTGTCAGTCATGTCCCCAGGCACAGCAGCAACAGAGTTATCAACCTCGACCATTCTCAAGCTATGGGCAACGAGACAAAAATAGGGGGTCAAGGAGACCCAATCCACTCCCAAGTTCCTCCTCAGCCCCTCAGCAGGTGTCATATAGTTGGTCAGGTGATCAAAGGAAGCCCTTTTGATGGTGCGCCCCAGGGTGGCGCCCTAGCCTGTTTCCTGGATCCCTCCTGCCCCCTTTTTGAACTGCCTAGCGCTCTTCTGATCTGAGTGGGCCAAAATTACTTTGGACCGCTGGGTCATTTGTATAGTTTCAGTGGGCTATGCCCTCCAGTTTTTCTTCTCCCTCTCCGTCCCTGTTCAGGGACCCCTCTCATGAGCAACTCCTCATTCAAGAGGTGGAGACCCTCCTCAACCTGGGATCAATGGAAAAGGTCCCTCAGGACATGACAGGAAAAGGGTTCTACTCGAGGTACTTCCTCATTCCCAAAGCAAAAGGGGGTCTAAGGATTAGATCTGCATTGTCTCAACAAATATATCAAGTTTTGCACGGTCTCCCTAGCTTCCATAATCTCTTCCCTGGATCCAGGAGACTGGTATATCACCCTCGATTTCAAGGACGCATGTTTCCACATATCTATCCTCCCCAACCACAGGCACTTCCTATGTTTCATGGTGGTCCGTTCCCACTACCAATTTCCAGCTTTACCCTTTGGCCTGTCCTCAGCCCCCAGGGTGTTTACCAAATGCATGGTGGTGGTGGCGGTTGAGCACCTAAGGCAAAAGGAGGTACAAATTGTTCCCTACCTGGACGATTGGCTAATCAGGGGCAGGTCCAGGTTACAAGTTCAGAGCAGTGTGAGTCTCACATGTGTCGCTGGCTACTGGCTGGGCCTACTGATAAACAAAGTTAAATCAAGTGCAGCTCATAGAGTTCATCAGTGTGATCCTGGACACTTCCCAGGCCAGGGCCTTCCTGCCCCAGTCGAGCTTCGAGGCAATGTCCTCCATTACTGCCCAGCTGCACCAATGCCCTATGAGAACAGCCAGGCATTGCCTGCAGCTGTTAGGACACATGGCGGCCTGCTCCTATGTGGTGAGGCTGGCTCACCTGAAGCTCAGACAGCTTCAAGCGTGGCTGGCCTCAGTGTACGTTCTCAGCAGACCCCTCTGGATAGGGAGGGCACAGTCTCCCCACACGTCCTAGCCTTCTTAGACTGGTGGAGGATCCCCCCCTCCCCGGGCAGTGCTGAAGGGCATTCCATTCGAGGAGCTAATTCCCTTGGTTACCCTAATACTGGACACCTCAGGCATAGTGTGGGGGGCACATATCAGCGCTGACCTTGGCACGCAGGATCTGGTCGAGGGAAGAAAGGCACCTGCAAATCAATGTGAAGGATGCAGGGTGTTCCTCTGCTTCATTGATGTCAGATACTGACAGACAATACTGCAGCCATGTACTAGTCAACAGACAGGGCGGAGCCCGCTCCTCAGCCCTCTGCAGAGAAGCCATTCTCCTGTGGGACTTTGCAGCGAGGCACGATTTCCACATGATACCCACTCACCTCCCAGAGGTGAGGAACAACAAGGTGGACTGCCTCAGCAGGTCGATCTTACCCCACCACGAGTGGTTGCTACACCCAGAGGTGGCATCTATGGATCTTCCGGAGGTGGGGCTCTCCTCAGGTGGACCTGTTTGCGTAAGCCTGCAACAAGAAATGCCCACAGTTCTGCTCTCTCCGTGGTCAAGGGGCCAGATCAATTTCCAATGCCTTCCTCCTGCACTGATTGGGGAGCTTCATGTACACATTCCTGCCCATTCCCCTCCTGCTCTGAGTCAAGGGGGAGAAAGCAAACATTATCTTGATCGCTTCAGCCTGACTGCGCCAGCATTGGTTCAGCATGCTGCTGGACCTGTGTCGCCACTTTTCTAGAGCTCCCAAGACAGCATGATCTCTTGTCCCAGGATTATGGTCACCTGTTGCACCCAGACCTGGACTCCCTGCACCTCACGGCGTGGAGGCTCTGTGGCTGACCGAGGACGAATGAGCCTGCGCGGCGCAGGTCCAACAAATCCTGCTGAGTTGCAGGAAGCCTTCTATGCAGGTGGTGTATCAGGCTAAGTGGAGATGGTTTACCTGCTGCGTGGAGTCCCAGTGTATCCCATCTAGCCTCTCTCCAATACAAGTGATCCTGGAGTACTTGCTACAGCTCAAGCTCCAGGGACTAGCTGTGGCCTCCCTGGAGGTCCACCTAGTGGCCACATTGGCCTTCCATCAGCCAATGGAGGGGAGATCGCTTTTCTTCCACCCAGTGATGATTAGGTTCCTGAAAGGGGTGGAAGGGCTCTATTCACAGGTCCATGACTCAGTGCCTCCCTGGGATCTCAGCCTGGTCCTCTCGACTTATGAGGCCCCCCTTTGAACCCAGGGCTTCATGCCATCTGCTCCTGCTTTCCTGGGAAGTGACCTTCCTCATGGCCATTACCTTGAGATTAGGGCGTTGACCTCGGAGCCCCCTATACTGTGTTCTACAAAGATAAGGTTCAGTTGAGGCCACACCTGGCCTAACTGCCCAGGGTGGTTTTCCAATTTCAATATAACCAAGATATTTTTCTCCCTTATTTTTATTTTTCTGTGTCCTTTTCCAAACCTCACAGTTTGGAGGAGGAGAGAAGGTGGCACTCATTGGACATAAGAAGGGCCTTGGCTTTCTACTATGGATGTGGAAGCTTTCTACACCAACATTCTATACAAAGATCATAGAATCATAGAATATTAGAGTTGGAAGGGACCTCAGGGGGTCATCTAGTCCAACCCCCTGCTCAAAGCAGGACTATCCTCAGCTAAATCATCCCGGCGAGGGTTTTGTCAAGCCTAAAATGGACTACAAGCCATCAGGAACATTTTCCCTGATGATGACATGGCACACCTGGTAGCTGGACTTTGTCCTGACCCACAACTACTTCAGGTTTGGAGACAATCTATACCTTCAAGTCACTGGCACAGCTATGGGCACCCGCATGGCCCCACAGTATGCCAACATTTTTATGTCTGACCTAGAACACCGCTTCCTCACAACTCATCCCCAGGCATCTCTCCTTTACCTACATTATATTGATAACATTTTCATCCTATGGACCCACAGGAAAGAGTCCCTTGAAGAATTCCACCGGAATTTCAATAATTTCCACCCCACCATCACCCTCAGCCTGAACCAGTCCACACAAGAAATCCACTTCCTGGACACTACAATACAAATAAAGGATGGCCACATTAATACCACGCTATACCGAAAACCAACTGACCGCAATACATATCTTCATGCCTTCAGCTTCCATCCTGGACACATTACACAATCTGTTGTCTACAGTCAAGCCTTAAGAAACAACCAGATTTCCTCTAATCCCTCAGACAGAGACAAACACCTACAGGATCTCTATAAAACATTCTTAAAACTACAGTATCTACCTGGAGAGGTGAAGGAACAAATTGACAGAGCCAGACAGGTACCCGGAAGTCACCTGCTACAGGACAGACCGAACAAAGAAAACAACAGAACACCACTGGCCATCACCTACAGCCACCAGAATAAATCTCTCCAACACATCAGTAAGGATCTGCAACCTATCCTAGCAAATGATCCCTCACTCGCTCAAGCTGTGGGAGGCAGCCTATCCTTGCTTACAGACAGCCCCCAACCTGAAGCAAATACTCACTGACAACTGTACATCATACAACAAGAACAGCAAGCCAGGAACCTGTCCCTGCAACACACCCCGCTGCCAGCTCTGCCACACATCGACTCTAGTGACACCATCACAGTCCTAACCACATCAGCCTCACCACCAGGAGCTCATTCACCTGCACATCTACTAATGTAATATACGCCATCACATGCCAGCAGTGCCCCTCTGCCATGTACATTGGACTAACTGGACTGTCACTGGGCAAAAGAATGAATGGACACAAATCAGACACAAAAAATGGAAACACCTACAAACCAGTTGGAGAGCACTTCAATCTTCCAGGACACTCTGTAGCTGACTTGAAAGTTGTCATACTTCAACAACAAAAAACTTCAAAGACAGACTTCAAAGAGAAACTGCAGAGCTGGAACTGATCTGCAGACTTGACTCAATCAGACTGGGTCTGAATGGGGACTTGGAATGGTTCTCTCATTATAAGACGTAATTGTCACTGTTCACACATTCTCACCTTCTGATCAATGGTTGTTAATAGGCCTCAGCTACTCTAACTGAATGGACTTTGCTATTAACTACCCCACCCATTGTTCTACCTTCTCCTTGACTGTATATATATACACCACCTATCTGATTTCCATTCCCTGCATCTGACGAAGAGGGTTAAAGACCACAGAAGCTTATGCCTGCAAAAAATAAATTTGTTAGTCTTTAAAGTGCTACAGAACTCTCGTAGTTACTGGTAAGTAACCCTGTTTTCTCACTAACTATACAAATGTCTAATCTTTTTTAATTTTACTAACCATTGGCCTCACTAATATTCTCTGACAGTGAGTTCGTCATGTCAGTTATGCATTTTGAAGAAAAAACAAACCACACCACTTAATCTTGCTCTGACTCATCAGCCATCACATGGCAGTTACTTGACAGCATAAGAGACAGCCAAGTGGTGCCAGTATTTGTCTCTTCATTGCAAAATGTTCTTTGCTTTTAAAGACAGTGTCACCAGTTAGCTATTGAATGGCTTTGTACCTGTATAGGAGTTCGTCCCTTTTTATAAATGTGTGTATTTTATTAATTTTACCATTTCTTCCACAGAATGGTAAGGACTGAACTTCAAAATCCAGTGGGGAAGGGAACTCACCCTTTTGGGAATGGATTTTTGTTAATGGAAATTAATTCTAGCAGTGGTGAAAAGTGTCACAGTTCATCTTAAACACCTGAAGTTTATCTATAGAACAAGTACAGGAGATGATGTATGTATCCCCATACATCCCCACCAATGCATCTCAGCACTGACCTGCAGGGACTATCCCCAGGGATAGCTCCAACTTTTTTCCCATTCAATCTTTATCCTGTTTAAGACCCCCAACAAAGGGGCCAGTTAGAATATAAAGAATTACCACATCAGATTGTTCAGACAGCTTTCTGCTTACTTCAGTCTTATGCTTCCAACAGCAGCTTTCTACCCCACATCACAGAGAGAGAGGTGAATCTCCCATCCCCTTGAGGCATCTGGCTTATTGTACAGTAATATGCTATGGTGATGGAAGAATATCTTCCTGACCGTAGCCGGAAACCAATTTATGCCCAAAGCTCTTTGTATGAAATTCATTTGATTATAAGTAAAAAAACAAAACAAAAAAATTACTTTCTTTTCATTCTTTTTGATGTTTTTTAGTCCACACTTAGAAAGATTCAGTTTTTCAGAAAATGAATGAAATTGTGCATTAAAGAGAAGAAAAATTAGAATTGTATGGAGCTTAGTTACTTTCCACATGAGCTACAGATTTGTTTTTGGACTTAAATATGCCTCAAATCTTATTTTACATCCACTGATGTCTGTATATCAGATACTTTAGTTATTTTAAAGTATAGTCCATATAAAAATAATATATTTTGCTCTTATAGTATCTTTTTCTAAGGATTTCAAAGCACTTTACATAGTGCCTACATAGCAGGTAAAAATGTATTGCTTTTAGGTTTTGCCGTGTCTGGAATAACAAATGTTTAAGGATAAATACACTAATCATTTGTTTAGTTGAGAATATCTGCTACTCATTATACAAGGACATACCATGCATGCTACTATGGGATCCAGTAAACATTTACTAAACAATGTCTTGATTAAATCAAATTCTTTGTGTTATTTTTCCGTCTGCTCTTAACTGTACAAGAGCTGTCAAATAACTTGCTGATTATCAGTTCAGAATGTGGGAGAGCAGCTCCTTTAACATCCGGCGATATGTTCCTGTCAGGTTCTTAATCTTCATGAGCTGTTGGTGAAGAGCTGCACGAAATCAGCCTGTGGGTCAGTTTTCTCTCTCTCAGATACACTGTTCAAGAACATCCAGGAGCACATCTACTGACAAGAGCTTGTCTGCCATGAGCACTCTGTGGGCAAATCTCTGCATCAGAGTGGAGCCCCATTGATTTCAAGGCACATGGGTTGTCTTGTGTAGAAGAGCTTGCAGTTTGGGGGCCCTTGTACAAACAAGGAATATTCTAGCCAAGTTTATAGAGCTGACTATTTTCCACCTGCACATCAATCAGGATCTACTTCCCGAAGATGGTGAAGGTGACAAGCTTCAATTACGTGTGTGGGTGAGCTGACCATCTACTCCTAAATCTCCTTCATAGTTTCTTCATGGAGCACTGTTATTGTCAGTCTCAGAGGGAATAACTCTTCATTCTCTGTGCCATTGTTTTCATATTAAAGGGATGGGCCACATATGGGTAAAATAGTGCTCGCATAACAAATAGAAAGGGAGGAGATGGGGGTCTCCCCAGCATCTCTGGATTAGGACCTGGTACAGCAAAGAAAGTCCGCATATTTCTTAACCAACCCCCACACCCTTCTTTCTCTCAAAATATTAGTCTAGGAAGAAATTTTTTTTAAAATCTGCATACCTAAACCTTAAATATATTGTTTTCTGTGACTCAGCCCTGTTAATAGCTTGCAGTACAATGCCTTTGGATCCTCATTTGGTGCTTGATAGGTGTTTTCAATGTTAGGCGTAAAGTAAACAACTTTTTTTCTATCTGCCTTCCCACTGCAGTGAATATACATATGGAGCCTTGCCAGGGCCATCCTTTCCCAGCATCTGGACACAGAACTGTGCAAAGACACCCTCAGCATGTACTCTGGTGCAACAGAACCCAGATGGTGTCTTCCCCTCCCCCGTGCCATGTGGCCTTGGGAGGGGGAAGAGGGGAACTGGGTCTGCAGAGAGGAACCAGCCAGACACTCCAAATGGTAGGAGCAAAGGCAGCCAAAGCAGGAGTCTACGGGCACTCAGAGACCTTTGTATAGTTTTGACTGGACTTTGTCATGTGCTGATTGGCTGTTTGCTCCAATTCTCCCCTCCATCTTCCTCCTGACCTCCCTCATAGTCTTTTCACCTCACCCCCATTCCACATCTGCCCCTCCTACTCTTCTCCCTTTCCTTCCCCTTTTACCTAAACCAACCCACCACCCAAAAAGGCACTAATAGAACCTTGGCTGCCATCCCATTATTCACCTTGCTTGCGTTATATCCCTTCCCTCCAACCTTGTGTTTGGCCTGTCTAGTTAAATTATAAGATGTTCAGCGCTTCATATCTACTACTGTATCTGAACGGTGCCAGGAACAATGCGACTTTACTCTTGGGTTGCCCTTTAGGCATGACTATAATGAACATGGTTGTTAATTAGGTGTAGTAGTAGTCTAGAAAATGCTTCCCAAGGAAGTTACTGAGATGTAACATATTTACCTTTAGTGTTTGAGTTTCTTCAATCCAACATGAAAGCTATAATGTCCATATGTTTATACTTGATGTAACATGTCTAATTAGGGAATGGCATTAAGAATCAGGAAACCCTTAATGACATCAACAGAATTTTATCAGTCTGGTTTGAAATAATGTACGTGCAATGAGAATGTAATTGGACTAGAGTAAAATAGAAATGTGCTGCTAACAATTAAGGAACAGGTAGGGTGAAATGGCAGTGTTTCTTTTGCACAGGAGTAACAGAATAAATTCATTTTATTGTACACATGTTCTCCACAAGCACATTTAAACCCACAAATCTACCATACCTTAATTACATTGTTATAAATCCTATTTCCTAATCCACTTCAGTAGAATTTTAAAAATGTTATTCTAACACAACAAAATTTAAAAAGAGGCATTTAATCTACATTCTAAATATATAAATTGTCTCATAGGCTCTCAAATACATTAAATATAAAAGGAAACACACCAGCCTCAAAAAGTTAAAAATTGAAACACAAAGTTAAAATACCCTGTAAACAGTATTTGAGTCTTTTTATAAGATAGTAAATGTAAATGCAAAGGGTCAAATATTGCCCTCGATTACATTGTACAACTTCATTGAAGTCTCCTAGTTCCATGATTGAAATTGAGGACAGAATTTAGTCCCCAGGTGCCTTCAGAATTTTTGTGCCTTATATTGAAATTTAAATCTTTAAGACTAAGGGCCAAAATTTTCAAATTTAGGTGCCTAAAATTAGGCATTTAGACTCATATGTAGGCAACTAGATAAGTAAATTGAATTTCATAGGTGTTGAACATGCAGCAGCCTCTACTGACTTCAGTTAAAATCTGGCTCTCTGAAAATCAAATTCCACTTGTGGCTTGTCCAAGGTCATGTAGTAAGTCATGCCAGGAACAGAATTCAAGAGTTCTGATTCCCCATTATCTGCTCTAACTATTAGAAGACAAATAAGAACAACAGTATATATGCGATATTTTGTGTGGAGCCTGGTGTAATTGCAGATAGGGAAAAGGAAGATGTTCTTTTAATCAACTCTAAAAGATTAGCTTAAGGCAAAAAAGCCGTAGCAAGCACATGTGTATTGGTGGTACAGTTTTAAATCAGTTGAATTGTGGACCTTAAGGGTTCAATTAACAGCACATATGGAAGCTGAAATTAGATCTCTAAATGTCTTGACAGTGTATGTCTAATTGAAAAGTATTTTGTTTTCCAAAAAATAAAATAACAAAATTCTCAAGTGGTTTAACAGTAGTTTGACAATGCCAGCAGACTTTCCTTTCCATTAAAACTCTCAAGCTGTCATAATCTGTTTTAAATGGAAATAGCTTGTTCTAAAAACATTTTTCTGCTGATGTCACTCTGAGTTTTATTTTTTCCTAATAAAAAAATGTTTGTATTAGAGTGGCTTCATGACAGGAAATCCCTGTGAATAAGTTTGTCTCAGTGATCTGTTTCTGCCTTAGAAGGAAATTGCTATACCAGACAGTTTTGTGGGGGTGGGGGAAACTACTTTATATTTTGTCCCATAAATTTTTCAGCATATGCTGCTAAAGCTTGGAATATATGTTGACTGACTCCTGTTGGAGACCTACTCTAGAAATAGGTATTTTACCTCAATGCACAAAGGCCATTTCAAATTTCTTTTTAATTGAAAGATATACCTATCCCTCCCTCTGGAATATGCCCGTTGTTCTGTGTGTGTGTATGTAAAAGGGAAGATCATTTTCCTAGCGCCCAGGAATACACTTACCTCCTCATCAGCCCTCATAGAGGCAGCAGATCTGTGCCAGACCACTAGTCCACTCTCAGGACTGGAGTAGTCTTCTGCTGTTTTTGTGCCTTGGCTTGGTGAAGGAGCAATGACTACTGGATTAATCAAATAACAGATACATCACTCATACCCATACGCTCTACCCATCTCAAGCCACAGTTAAACAGCCCTTTTGCATTACACAGGGGGTGCTCACCTGGATATCCTTCTGGAATTCTGTTCCTTATATACATAATTTAGCAACACCGGTATGTGGAACCAGGCAAGTGAGAGCAGGATTTGCCCCGTCTTTCAATAACATGAGAAGTACACACACACCTCTTTATTAAGTACGAGTTATATTTTAAATAATATTTTGGTAACTGTTGGGAAAGGATTCAACATTATCAGTGTGTATCACTGCAGTGTTGTTGATGCTGGTGTTGCATTGTGTGACAGGGTCAGGCCAGATGGCTATGCAAGGGTGCTGGAAGGCATGTATATTAGCCCCAGGCTCAGCAAAGCCCTATTCCCTGGGTGATTCAGCTGGGGCTGATTAGGCAATTAGGACACCTGGGGCCAATCAAGGAGCCCCGCCCCAAACACTTAAAAGCCTTCAGTTCAGGCAGGCAGTTGTGGACTCTGGGGTGAGGAGTAAGGAGGTGTGGAGAGTAGAGGTTGGAGTTCAGTTTACAGATTGGAGTTTGCAGTTCGAAAACCTGCAGATTGGAGTTGGCAGTTTGGAGTTGGCAGCCTGCAGTTGGCAGCCTGCAATCTGCAGAAGCTTGGAGTTCCCACAGCTGCTGCCACAACACCGGAGGTAGCAGGACTCAGGGGCAGAGCAGGCCCCGTCTCCTCCCCACCCCTCTGGCTCACCTTCCCCCAGCTGCACCACCGGCCGGGCCGGAAGAGCGCAGGACCCACGGGGGGGTGGAGTATATCTACCTTCCCCCCCCCCTTACCCTGTTACAATTGCTAGAGCAGCTTTCTTCCAAAGATGATCCTCACACACTTTACAAATTGTACAAATTCTAGACAAATAGGAAAATCGCTTCCAATAACCGCTGACTTGAAGCCCTCTCTGAGGTGAACCATGGCAGCTGCTTGCAACGTTGCACCATAATTCAGCAGATGCAACTGAAAAGAGTACCTTATCCAGTGAAATTTCAGGAGATAGGTCAGCAGAATAGAACTGCCCACTTAGAATGTGGCTAGAATACCAGGGCATTTACCCTGACCATATGGGATTTTTAATTACTGCAGAGTGGTGAGGACCGCTGATTACATTTCATCTGAGAGGCAGCACTTCCAATTGCACAGCTGCCCTAACATCACACTAAGGTGTTGGTTCTGTACAAAAGAAGAGACCACTTCATCAGAGAATCATCAGTACCACTGTCCTTACGCAAAGAGCTGCAACCAACATTTCATGGGGATGTGTCAGCAGTCATGCTGTGTGGAAGATGCACTGCTAGATGAGAAGGCTTTCGTATGTTCTCCCAAAATAAATGAAACTTGGAAATACATAAGCCTGGGAATTCTTTTCCCTCAAACGGCCAATGGGAATTTCACTTTAAATTTGATAAGGAATAAAACTGACAAAACCTGGCCACCAGCTAGCACTGTATTTTGTAAGAAGTGGCAAAATGACCCTCTTTTGAATCCTCCCTCTGGGATCCGCAAATTTCAAATGTGTCTTGCATCATTGGGACCACTGGAGTGCAGTTGACCTCCCTGTTACCCCCAGGGTTTGTGGGGCTCTATGTTCCTCTTTCCTTGGAAGAAGCTTCTCTTCTGGCTGCCTTCTGTTTGACCACAATTCCCCTTCTGCTGTAAGAATTCAGAATGGACCCAGCCGCACAGCCGATTGTCTGGGTTTGAATGCATCCTGATTGTCTGTCTCTGAGTGCAGGACAAGGGCCGTTCCCCCACCCCTGGTTGACTCAACATAAGGCTAGCCTTGCCTGTCATTCCTCCAGCTCAACATGCTTGAGCAGAGTCCTGCTTGGAATTTCCACTGAAACCCCTTCTGCTTTGTATTAACACTGAAGATTTGTTTTGTGTTTTTCTGTTTGGATTTGTCCAAGAAATGTTGAACAATGTGCATAATGGATTCTGATACTTTCTCTGGGCATTTAAGAATTGGAGAGTGAACAATGCCCCCACGGGGGAGTTCCCTGGCAGATCCTTGTCTGAACAGCTAAGGCTGGCTTCCAAGAGCACTAAATTCCAGCTGCCTTTCCATCCCAGGCCTGGTTAGTTTAGTATTCCCCACTCTTCCACCCCCTTTCCTCCTTCTGTCTTTAAAGCAGGAGATATTCCAGCCAATGTATTCGTCATGTTTCCGAGCTTCCTTGCTGCTTGATTTATATAGAGAGGGCTAGTGAGAGAGATTCCAGAGCTGTATGCTGAGTGTGAACTACCTGCAGGTGTGCAGTAGGGTGCATTAGCCTGGCACAACCCAACTGTATGAGTTGGTCCCCAAGATTAAACAGAGACAGTTGGAATTAAATCCCACAGAGTCAAATGGAAAAAGCACAAACGTTATGCTATCCAATGTTTGCAAATGAAACTGATGAAATGTGTGAGGCTTTGCCTTCCAGGAACAGAAGCCACGACCTTGAGTGAGAAATACTGAAAAAAGCCACTCTCTGATTTGGCTTTTTGGGTTGGATGTTGTCCGTTTGCTTTCTGATGTTTCTGTGCATCAGTTGGTTCTTACATGGTAGGTATCTGTGTAAGGTTTACCCTGTGGAGTCTCTTTGAAGAGTTTCTGTTACCTCCAGTTAATATTCATTCTTGCATTTTTCATGTTCTGCCACAATGTGCGCTTAAGCAATTCACTTAAGCCCAATTTTTCAGTAGTGGCCACTGATTTTTGGGTACCTGAGGTTTTCGGGTGCCCAACTGGACACTTCAGGGGACCTGATTATCACAGATGCTAGCACTTGTAGAGCCTGTCGATTTCGGTGGGAGGATTGGGTGGGCAGTGCATACGAGTTTAGAGCTGAGAAAAGGAAACATCCAAAATTGTCACTTCTGAAAATTTTAACTAACATTTCCCCCTTTTCCACCTGTAAGATGTATTTCAATATCTGCATCATAGGCTATTTCAGTGTTGGTTTAAAGTGTGAGGTCATGAAATGAAGAATGCTGTAATGAATGTCACATTTCTTCTTCAAATTAGAAATCAGGAACTTAGCCAGCCAGATCCTTAGCTGGGGTAAATTGTCATAGCGTCATAGATTTTAACTGAACCATGACAGTTTACTCAAATTGAAGATATAGCCCAGTGGGGCACCAAAGTGAGCTCAGCAAGGATATATGGTCAATAGCATGCACAGCAGATCAGGTTACGTACAGATGTTTCTGTGCGTAGTTGCACACTGAACAATGTCCTCTTGTTAATTCGTGTCCACGACTCTCTCCTGTTTGTTCTCAAATTAGCACTCTAATAGCACCTTTCCCTTTTTGTATTAGAACAATGGCTAGGTAACCAAAACACAAATTGGTAATAGGCAAAAACTGACAGCATTTTTATAGTGACGTTGAAAATAAGATTTTAACAACCTTAAAATATTAACTCTTCCTTCCAAATCCACTTAACTCCTCAGATACGTCTAATTTTTGGCATGTTTTTTATTCGTGAAACAAGTACAATTTATGGTAGGTATTACAACAGAGCAGAGAACCAAAGTTAATGCTTACAAAGGATAATTTTTCTCTGGCAGTTACTTTGAGTTACACAAACTACAGTAAAATGAATATTAAATCTATACTTAGACCAATCTCACTAAAATATTTAAGTGAAAGCCAATCCTTTTATGCCTCTGTATGTTCCATTAGCCTGGTAAAAAGTCTCTTTGTTTTTCCAGAGCATATGAGATCACTGAAGTATGGCAAGTTGGCAGCTTTTCCATATGCAGTGAGATTGTTATTTTAATTTAGGGCGCTCTCTTGCTAAGACTAAGGATAAATTTGGTGTTTTGAATTAGTATTTGTTGCTGGATCGCACATGATAAGGTTGGTTTATTGTCAATGTGAAGTCTGATTTACATTAGGCTCCAGTATCTTATCCTGTATTTCTTCTTCATATAAGAAAATGTAGGCACTTCTTGTAAACAATCTCAGTAGGAGTTGCAGTAACTACATAAAATGGTGGAAGACCAGGAAAAGCTGCAGAAAATAGAAAGTACCCAGCGGAGAATACAAAACTGATTGGCGCCTATAAGTGCAGAATTGGAAAACCCAGGAGGTCATTTGCTGGAATTCACAATAGTCATTTATTTAGCAGTCTGCATACAGAATTGAACAGTCATTCGAAACAAATTCAATCCCTGGAGAAGGTGAAAAAGGAATTGCAGAAACATGGAGGATTTGTGGTCAGGATGGAATTTATTTAATTTGGAATGCAGTTTGTAATTTATGGGTCAGATTCTGGAAATTCACATATTGGCTGGAAGGATGCTCTGCAAAAACAGCAATAATCTGCACCTATGCTCTGGCTCTGTCACACCTGGGCTGTGGGCAGACAAATCTGCTGATTGGAGCCAGAGTCAGGCCTCCTGCTTGGAGTTGGTAGCCCGGAACCAGAGCCAGGGTGAGAGTTGGGACCCAGAGTCAGGAACCAAAGCCAGGGGCCAAAACGAATGGGAGCCAGGAATCAGAACCCGGGTCCGGGTCCGAGTCAGGAGCAGGCAGGGTTGGAACAGGATGGGAACAAGGCACAGGCAAAGCTGGGAACAAGGCAGGCAGAGGAGTAATTGCTGCTGCTGAGCTTAAAATCAGGCCGCCTGGCTCTCTTCAGCCAATCAGATGGTCTTACCACAACTGACCTGTGCTCATTAACCTGCCTGGGCTGGCTAGTTCCCTGGTTCAGATGAAGACATTCACTCCTGACAAAACCCTCTAGGGGCCCTCAGCCTGGGATCTCAGGATGAGCTCAGCAGAAGTCCCGCAGTTGGTGATGCATGGACATACTTTGCCACCTTCCGTGACTGGCCAACAAGACCATAGCCTTTCCAACCCACTAGGTTGCAAAGCTGACCCCATGCTCATATGTAGTCCAGAATCTGTCGGACTAGGTATCTCTTATCCTTTGACTGATGTAGGTGGCAGATTGAACTGGGGAATGGGTTTTAGCAGGGAGACACAGAATACCAGGTGGGTTTTCATTGACTCCAGTACCTGCAGCTTGAACATCACCATGTTGATTTGCTCCATGATCTTGAATGAACCTATGTATTGATGGTGTAACTTGGTGGATAGTTGGATTGGCTGGAGGTTTACGGTTGAAATCAGACCCTGTCCCCCACAATAAGGTTAGATGTCCCTGATTGGTGTAGTACTTTTAGGTCTCTCTGATTGCTTCCAGGTTGTCCAGGAGCCCCCATTGTAGATGGTGCAGGTGTGTGACCAGATCTGCTGCTATCCTGATTATAAGTTAGGAAGCCACAGAGGTATTGCTCCAGGATCTGATTTACCTGTTCTGTCTGTGGATAATACACCAATGAGGTAAGAAGCATGCTGCATCTAAGAGCTTAAAAACTCATGCCAGAAGCAGGCAATAAATTGTGGACCTCAATCTCACACAATTCAGTTTGACGTCCATGGAGCTGGAAGTCATTTTCTAAAAAGAAGTAAGCTGTGTCTAAGACAGTAGGGACTGCATAGGACAGAACAAAACGTGCCCCCTTGGTCAAAAGAGAGATTGCACCGCATCACCATACAACTGTGGGAACACGGCAAATTTACCATGAAGTCCAGAGACATGTTGTACCAGGGCTGGGACGGGGTGGCAGTGGCTGGAGGAGGTCAAGTAGCTTCGAGGGTAGGTTCTTGGTTCAGGAGCAAAGGTCTCAAGAGCTTACTTATTTCTTGACGAAATAGTGCATACCTGGCCAACAGAAGTTCTGTGAAACCAAGCTCCATGTTTTAATTTGGCCAAAGTGATTGGCGAGCAGCATAGCATGGCAGTTTCAGGACTTCGAGTTGAGGTAGACCATTGGGGACATAAATGCATGCCCTGTGGTAGAGGACCCCATTATGCAGTTGGAACCCTAAAGCGGGATGGGTATCTGCATTGTCCAAGGTCTGGTGGAACTGAGTAGTGAATGGATCATGAGGCAGCAGGAACCAAATGATGGTCATGACAGGGCTGTCAAAACCAGCGTGGCTTGGAATATCATCCTCTTTTCTTGTCGGCATTCAAATAGACCGTTGTCTGTTTTAATGCACATATCAGTAAAAGCGTTTAGGCTGGTCAGAGGCTTATCCTTAATGCTATCATTAAGACAGGGCCGAAAAGGATAGCACTGAATGCCTTCTTCCATTCTGCATCCACCACTAGGCACTGGAAGTCAGCAGTGTAGTTAGCAGCCAACTGGTGTCCCTGCCTGAGGGTCTGGAGCGTGGGCTTGGCTGTGCCTGTTCGGTTTGGCATGCCAAAAATCATTGGCATGGCTTGGACAAATTCTTCAATCTGATTCAAGAGGGGGGTAGACTTTCCAAGGCGTGGGGAGGCCCAAACCTATGCCTCCCTGGTCATTATGCTGATAAACCCCATCTTGGTCCTGTCAGTGGAAATGTCTGCAGGCACAGTAGAAACAAGATGGCGACACTGGTTTAGAAATAGATGGAATTTCCCCATCATCATCATCAAACTTATCAGGCAAGGGTGTCATTGGCTTTCAGTAGGCCTGGGTCACAGGTGACACAGCTTGTGCTTGTAGCGCAGCATTCTGCACCTCTAGATGCAGGAAGGTGCCCACTGACTCTGCCAAGGAGATGCTCACTTCAATGGGGTCTATCTTAGCAGCTCACTCTGATTCTTTCAACATGCTCAAACTGTCACAACTGGATTGTGGGCAGTTAAGTCTAGTGGTTAAAGCTGGAGTCAAGCTAGGGGTCAGGGTCGCAGCTGGAGTCAAGCCAGGGATTGGAGCTGGAGTCAGGAACTAGGAGTCAAGCCAGAGTAAGTGGGATATAGGGCCGGAGAGGACACTAGCAGGACAGGAATAAAGCAGGAGCAAGGGTGGAAACGAGGCAGGCACATGAGTGATTTCAGCTGTGGGCATAAGCATTGATCAGTCGGCAACCTGCTGCTAAGCTCAAAAGCAGATCTTCTGGTTCTCTTCAGCCAGTCAGGTGGTCCTACTGCCATACAGCTGAACTCATTAATCTGCCTGGTGGGTGGGCTGATTAGACCTCAGGGTCAACTAAAAAAGCTCACTTCTGATCCAAGTCACCTACACAAGCTGGAATAATATAAGTGAATATAAAAGGACGAACAACTGCAGATGTGGTCAGTTCAGAAAAGTGCATGCATACCATGAGAATCAAGCTTTCTCTTTGAGACCTTATGGCATGGCCTTTGGTGCAGTTTGGAGGGGATCCAGCGTAGACAGAACCAATTTCTGCTGGGCTCTCTTGCCTCCTGCTGCATGTTTGCTCTTTCTACTGCCTGGATGGATTTGGTCCTTTGTGTGAAAGGTGGCTTCTGCACCTGTGAACCTTTAAAACCATTGCAGTGGGCAGAGAAGCTGATGCTTTCTTGTAAAGAAACATTGCAGCTTGATTTAGAACAGCTGGGTTAAACCTAAAATAGTGTTACAAAAAATGAAAAATCTGTACATACAAGTCCTAGAAGATTAATAGAACCTTTTTGCTTCTGCACCTTCCAGCTCAGATTAACAACCTACATCCTCGCCCTTCTCCCCATTTTTTGTTTAAACTACACTGACAGCCAGTCCATCTCCTATGACATTGTGAAGCTGTAAAAGCTATACACTGCAATTGCCTTTCCTTGGCCTTCCTGCAAAAGTAGGGAAGAGAAAAGCCTTGGTATTCCTGATATCTCTAAGGTAAGAAAACTAATGGAAAGAGAGAAAAACAGGGCCCTTCTTGATTTGCCCTCAGTTCAAATGAGCAACACTGGATATTTAACTGGACATGTTTCTGAAGTAAGTGGGCAAATCAGGTTGCCATTGAGAAAGTGACATTTTTGTGAGAGTGGCATTTACAGCACAAGTTGGGGGCTGAATTTTTTATTTATTAGTGCTTGACAGAGGGTAAAGGGGTAAGAATATTATAAACATGTATAGCTTCCATATGCTTATTGACTAGTTATGTCTTCATCCTCCACACAGGAAACTGACATGACCACTAATAATGCTTAATATACCATAAAACCTATATATTTACTGGAGGAAAAGCTGTTTAGGTTGCCTTGGGCCCAAGGCTTCAAGCCCTGTGGATCCTGCTATAAGTCTATGCCAAAAGGTGACCTGCACGACTCCTGTTTAAAGTGTCTAGGGGAGTTGCATCAAACAGATCACTGCAGGATCTGTAAAAATTTCCACCCAAGAAGCTGAAAGGAAAGGGGCACATGCCTCAAGCAGATTCTTATGGAGGCAGCTCTTTGGCTGCAACCTCCAGACCCGGCACCCGGTGTATCAATGCACAGCGTATCAGTGTCCATCAGAGACCTGGTGCCGAAGAAGACCTAGGCGCAGATGGAGTCTTTGTGCCAACACTCACCAGTGCTGAAACCAGTTTGGCACCACTCCGATTCATTGCTACCCCGCAAGAGAAACAGATCTGACAGAGGATGCTCGCCTACTGTGCACCCTATGGGAAAAGACACTGGTTCATCGCGCTCCCAGACGCACTCAGTGCAGGGGTCTCCGGGACCATCAACTACAGCTCCACATAAGGCACCTGTGAATCCAGCGAGTGTGGGATCCCTGGTGAAGGGGAGCGAGGTGGAAGAGTTGGAACCTCCCCTCCACTCCAGATACATTTGAGGCGGCACGGGATCTGACTGCCATGACAGCTCAGCAGTCCCCCATCTTGAGAGAGATGGTGCCAGACCCAAGACCTCCAGCACCCAGGTTGTGGCACTATCTAGAGGCAAGACCCCAGTGATATGACACCGATCACCCTCGCCTCGGCACCGATCACCAGTGCCTGGGCACCACCATGGTTTCGACAGAGTCCAGATCATTGGACCTGGAGGCAGACTCTGGCACCTCAAAGCAGAGTAGGCACAGGTCAGGGAGGCGCCACTACAAAGAGGACAAGGGACAGGCATCCCTCGGTGGACCTTGGCCTTTGCAGTGACAGATGTTCTAGCAATGGCCCTTCTGGACCCCGTGGGTGTACCACCAGGTCCAAGGGTTGCAGTGTAGAGGTTCCTATTCAGTTGCCTTGGAGAGCCAAGCGGCCAGAATCCCAGAGCATAGAATCCTGCCACGCAGCACTGAGGTCGGCAGGCGCGGGGAGACAGAGCTGTCGGGGGAAGCTGGTGTAGTACACGGTGCCAAAGAGGAACTCGGCACCGATGTGGGCCCCGATGCTGGTAGGGAGATTCCGGGCAGGGAGGCTAGGACATCCCTGAGTCTGATATTGTGCCAAGGGCCGCCTCTTCTTCCTCCTGGTATGAGGCAGTAGCAGGGACATTGACCACCCATATCCCCATGGACAGTAGCTCCCACCAAGAACTTTTGAGAAGGGTGGCCGAAAACATAGGCAGAAGAGGTCCACAATTCAGTGGACTCAATGGTGACTATTTTGACACCGGAGAGTCCCTCTGCCTCTAATTAAAACTGTCCCAACCAAACAAAGATACTATGGCAGACACCGGCTCTATCCCTACCACAGCTAAGGGCATAGAGAGGAAATATTTGCTCTTTCCAAAGGGTATAAGTACCTCTTTACTTACCCACGACCTGGTTTGCTCGTGGTATCTGCAGCAAACGAAAAGGAGCGGCAGGGACAGCAGGCCCAAGTCAAAGGAGCCCGAAAGACTGGACCTATTCAGGAGGAAAGCATATTCCACCAGCGGTCTTCAGCTGTGCATCACCAACCAACAGGCGATTCTCAGCAGATATAACTTCAATTCATGGGACACGATGACCAAGTTCAAAGATCTTCAAACTGAATCCAAAATAGAGTTTGGAAGCTATGGTGGAGGAGGTAAAGCAGTAGCCAGGACATCGCTAAAAGCCACATTAGATGCAGCGGACTCGGCAGCAAGGATTATGGCTTCAGGACTTGCTATGAGAAGAAGCTCCAGGCTGCAGGTGACAAGCTTCCCACCTGAGATCCAGTCCACCATCTAGGACCTGCCCTTTGAAGGAGCAGAGCTGTTCTTGGAACAAAGTCTCCAAGATCCACAGCCTCAAGGACTCTAGAGTGACTTTGAAATCTTTGGGGCTCCATACACTTCCACACAAAGGAAGCATTTTAAGCCCCAGTCCAGCCAAAGCTTCTACCCATCTCAACCTCAGCAGGATGTCTTCAGAAAGAGGGGTAGAAGTACTAGACACAAAATACCCCAGCCGTCCAACTCTGGCAGAGACTCAGGCAAACAACTGCCAGAGCCAAAGCAAATCTTTTGAGGGTGCACCCAAAAGCGACACTCCAGGGCAGTTACTGGATCCTGTTACCCCTTTCCAAAACAGTTTATCCCATTTCTATTGTGCTTGGGCTTGAATAACATTGGACAGATGGGTTTTGTGCATGGTATAAGCGGGATACTCCCTCCAGTTTTGTTCTACCCCACCCTCCAGCCCCTTTCCCCATCCCTCTTCAGGGACCCCTCTCACGAGCAACTTCTTATACGAGAGGCACAGGAACTGCTTTGTATCAGAGCAGTAGAGGAGTTCCCTCAGAAACTAAAAGGAGAGCGGGTTTATTTCAGATATTTCCTGATCCCGAAGGCAAAGGGGGGAGGGGAGGTCTCAGGCCCATCCTCAATCTGTGAAATCTCAAGTTCATAAAGAAGCTAAAATTCCTCATGGGCTTCCTAGCCTCAATCATTCCCTCTCTGGGTCCAGGGGACTGATATGCTGCCCTCGATTTAAAAGACACTTATTTTTATATTTCAATAATACCCTCCCACAGGAAGTTCCTCAGGTTCATAGTAGGACGCAATCACTATCAATTCACAGTCCTCCCTTTTGGCCTCTTGGGTGCTCAGAGAATATATATCACATGAATGGCCATGGTCGCTTCCTTCTTAAGGAGACAGTGTGTCCACGTGTATCCATATCTGAATGATTGGCTGGTCAAGGGCCACTCCGAGGAGCAAGTAGACGCTCATGTTGCCCTAATATGGTCGACCTTCTTCAATCTGGGTATTCAGTTGAATGTAAGCAAATCAATGCTAGCGCCCATAGAGGATAGAATTCATAGAGGCAGTCTTGGACAAGCCAGAACTCTGCTGCCAGAGCTTCATTTTCAGACTATGGGCTCCATAATAAGAGACTTCAGCAGTTTTCCCACCAAGTCAATTTGGAGATGCCTAACAGGGTGGACATCATACTCATCGCTCTGGCCTGGCTGAGACAGCACTGTTTCAGTATGCTGCTGGACCTTTCGATCATCCTGCCCATGAAGCTCCCGAGGCAGCACGACCTTCTCTCCCAGGACCATGGTCGCCTGTTACACCTGGACCTGGACTTCCTGCACCTCATGGCCTGGATGCTCTATGGCTGACAGAGGGGGAGAGAGCCTGCTTGGTGCGGGTCCAACAAGTCTTGCTTGGCAGCAGAAAACCTTCTACACAGGTTGTGTATCGGGCTAAGTGGAAATGGTTTACCTCTTGGGTGGAGTCTGGGGCATTCCGCCCAGCCACTCGCCTCTGCAGGCGATCCTGGAGTACCTGCTCCTGCTAAAGCTCCAGGGTCTGGCCCTGACCTCTTCAAAGGTCCACTTGACGGCCATTTCAGCCTTCCATCAGCCACTAGAGGGGAGATCCCTGATCTCCCACCCCATGTCTGTCAGGTTTCTCAAGGCAGTAGAGAGGCTGTATCTGCAGGTCCCTGACCTGGTGCCCCCCTGGGATCTCAGCCTAGTCCTCTTGAGACTCATGGGGCCCCCCTTTGAACCCATGGCTTTGTGCCCTCTGCTCATGCTTTCATGGAAGGTAGCCTTCCTGATGGCCTTTACCTCAGCTTGGAGGGTCTCTGAAATTAGGGCCTTGACCTTGGAGTCCCCTTATACAGTATTTTATAAGGATAAGGTGCAGTTAAGGCCGCATCCAGCCTTCCTGCCCAATATGGTTTCCCAATTTCAACATAACCAAGATATTTTTCTCTGTGTGTTTTCCCAAACCGCACGGTTTGGAGGAGAGGAGATGGCATTTGCTGGATGTGAGATGAGCCCTTGCCTTCTACATCGAGCGTACAAAACCGTTCCGGAATTTGACGCAGCTCTTCATTGCAGTGGTGGGCCGGATGAAAGGCTCACCTGTATCCACCCAGCGCATCTCTTTGTGGATTACATCGTCCATCAAGTTCTGCTATGAGCAGGCGAAGGTGCTGCTTCTGGGAACCATCACAGCGCACTCAACCAGAGCTCAAGCCTTGTCTACAGCCTTCCTGAAGAGAGTATCCCTGCAGGACATCTGCAAAGCTGCCACCTGGTTGTCAGTACATACCTTCACGTCCCACTACGCCATCGTCCAGCAGGTGAGAGAAGACGTGGGATTCTGCAGGGCCGTGCTGAGGGTCGCTCACTGGTAACTCCTACCCACCGCCAAGGTATTGCTTGTTAGTCACCTATAGTGGAATGGACATGAGCAATCACTCGAAGAAGAAAACAAGGTTATTTACCAGTAACTGCTGCTGTTTGAGATGTTACTTATGTCCATTCCACAACCTACCCCCTATCCCCGCTGCCGGAGTGGGCAGAAAGAAGAGACTGAGGGGGTGTAGGGCTTGCAGTGTTTCATATACTGCGGCATGTGTGTGGGACTCCAGCGGGCACCAGAGCTGGCCCTACGGGGTCTTCTAAGGGGAAAAAAGTTTTGGGACCCATGCACAGTGGCGTGCACTCACCTATAGTTGAATGGACATGAGCAACACACCTCGAAGAACATCAGTTACTGGTAAGTAACCTTGTTTTACCTATGTTTAGAGTTTTATTCATATAAATGTTTGCTATTGTTTTACCATTCTATAATTTTTGATTCATGTGATGTTTCAAAAACTGTTGTAAAATTCACTAAAAAAGAATAAATCTTACATTCTGAATTGTTTTATGCTTATTTGTGTTAATGGTGTGGGTGTGCCTCCATGTCTGCCTATGTGTGTGCATCTCAGCATGTCACTGCATGTGTGTGACTTTGTCCTTGTGGCTTTTTGTTTCTGAACTACAGGTCCAAACATTTCCTTCACCCACTGTAGACACACCCTTTTTAGAAAAAGAGCAACCACAACTTTCCTCTAGCCCTCCTCCCCTGTCTCTCTCTCCCTTCTTCCCTATCTCTTTCTCACCCTTTTCTCCTCTCAAATCTATGGCAAAAAGAGTATTCCCCAGCATTGGCATGCCACCCAAAGCCTCCTAGCTTTTGCCAACATCACCTCTAGCCTAGGTACGTACTTGAGTTGTGCACCCGTGGTGTAAAGGTGGCAACCCTACCCACACTAGATCTGACATCTGGCATATCACGGCCTTATATACTCAGCCCTTCTTTCAACATATGGCACACATTAGTCTGTAAATATAAAATCCTGTGGAAAATTGAGTGTTGAGGTATTTATTAAAATTGTCAGAAGTTAGGGGGTACTTGTACTTAAAAGGTTGAGAAACACTGCTCTAAGGTAAGAAAACCTAGTAGAAAGAGATAAATAAAGCCCTTGTCTCAGGCCTGTTCCATGTCTCACAAAAGGCCAAAAAAAAGAAAAAGGGGAGGGAGAATGATAAACCGATGTATTTGTCCTTGTTAGTCAAATTTACAATGATAGCTAGTTTTCTGTTTATAAACTGGCTTGCGTTCTCCCCTTCTATGTCAGCCAAAACTAAGCCAGCCTACTTGAAATCTTTCTGGTCTTCGGTAGATGAATATTTCGGCCACATGTCAGGTTATTCACAAACTCCTATTCTTCAAGTAGTGTCCCTGTAAGTGCTCCACTCCAGGTGTTGGCGTGTCCTCACATCCTCGATTGGAGATTTCACCAGCAGTGCCCATCCGAGTCATGCATGTGCCATCCCTGTCTTGCAGTGCTGTTGGTGCCCTTTTTGGTGCAACAACCCAGACCTCTCTGTTCCTTCTCAACCATCCACAGTCCAAGACAGAGCTCCCAGCAGTTCTTCATAGCCCACTAGAAATCTTCAATAAGTCTCTTTTCTGTAAAATTGCTCAGTTTTACCCATAGTTTTAGTGTACCTTATCTTAATCATTCCCCATTTATTTAAAAAAGAATTCCCTCTCTCTCACCCCTCCATTATAAGCAGGATTATGCCGGGTTCTCCTGGCTTCAAAAACTGTACCTCAGGCAGGGACGCTATGCCAGCTTCAGACGGACACTGAGTGCATCAGATGCCTCGATGAAGGACACGGTGCCCAGAAGTGCGTCCATCATACAAATCTAAAAGCAGAGCCAGGCGTGACAGGGACCTCTGCCTGAGGCTAATAGTCATGGAGTGATCGCTAAGACCTGCCTCAGACGCTGAGCAGGGTAACAGTTTCTCACAAGAAAACACCAGAAAAAGGCACTCTACTCCATCTACAACTGAGCATGCCGAGAAAAGGAGGTTACCTGAAAAGGAGAGAGGTTTTGGTACCAAAGAGGCATTAGGTTCCTCGGGTACATTGGCCTCTTTGAAAAGGAGAGACTCTCATTGTTCCTCTAAAGAGCTGAGACACAACTAAACAACCCTGTGCCAACATGGCACCATCTAAAACAACAGCCTGCACAATGGCTGCAACCACCTCAACAGCGGCACCAATGCAGCACCGACGGCACCGATACAACCTGAGCAACAGATAGCACCAAGGGCAGCACCAGTGTGGATGGATACGCCCGCACCAGAAAAGGCTACGGAGCACACTTCAGCGCCGTCATGCACAATGGAGCCAATGACTCCGGCTCTGCAAAAACATGCTCAGAAGAGCAAACACCATGATACTTCCGAGGGAAGTAGTGGGGGCAAATGACTTATCTGGCTTTAAGACTAAGCTTGATAAGTATATGGAGGGGATGTTATGATGGGATAGTTTAATTTGAGCAATTGATTTGGATTATCGGCAGATAAGTCTGCTCAATGGTCTGTGGGAATGTTGATGGGATGGGAACTGAGTTACTGCAGAGAATTCCTTTTTGGGTGCTGACTGGTGAGTCTTGCCCGCATGCTCGGGTTTAGCTGATCGCCATATTTGGGGTCGGGAAGGAATTTTCCTC
>ML675646.1:2759550-2771544 GCA_007922155.1 Mesoclemmys tuberculata | reverse complement strand
CAGCACATACTGGTGGTTCTCGACTATGCCACCAGGTACCCCGAGGCATCAGAGATGGTAAACCGCTACCAGGACGTCTTCACGACAAGCCCCGGACAGACGACGGAGGTATCACATGACATCATCACCAATCCTGGAGCCAGGCCCCCTGGGATTGCCCGTTTTCATTCCCATGAGCAGATTGTCAAGATTTGAGTCCATTGTGCTGTTTTTCCCTTCTCCTCTAACAGGGTCGACATGACAGTCAGGAGACCACCTTCATATGTATCCATCACTGATGATCATGTTTGGTGCCGCAGCTGCCTGGGCAAGGGGACATGGGTTTGTCTGTTGTTCAGTCTGCCTTGCTTTCATCCTTTTGGGAGCCGTAAGTGAAGTAGAGGGCTGCCTGACATTGAATCTCATGGGGAAAGCTTTCTGAAAGAAGTCCGTGTCAAGGGTCTCGAGAGTTTAACATTGAGGGAGATGCCAACCAGCTCAACTCTCGATGCAGAATGCGTGAGAGATAAGTGCCATGGTTTCCTCAGGGCTGAGCCCTGCTAATAAGAGCAGAGATTCCATCAGCACCACTGGGATTCTTTTTCTTCTGAAGGTTGGAGGCACGATGCTGATGGAAACTCCATTTACTCAGCAGTGAGAACGGTGTAAGGATGATGCTGTAGTCCTATCTACCATAAATGGATTTGTGGCATTGGAGGAGGCTGGTGCTGGTAATCCCCTGACACTAAGCGCCTTGCCCCCAAGGAAGACTGATGCTTCCATGTCCAGTTCCTTGTCACTGCCAGCCCAATTGTGCTGCAATGCTCTCATAGTATTTGAGGACAATCACTTGTCTTCGGCAATACCCATTCGCTTCGTCATCCTTTTCCTCTGTTTGCCTGAGCAGGGAGCTTTCCCTGGTTTTGCCATCTCAGGGTTTAGTGCAGGGTCTTTGACTGGGGGGGACATTAGTCTCATTGCAGCAGAGCTTTGCTCTGCGGTTCTTCAGGGCCCCTTCCAGGCCAATAGGTATGGGACCTACTCAAAGCCTCTCTTAATGGAACTCCTCCTTGTCCATTATCCGCTATACCGTCAGTGTTTACAGCCCTTTGGAGAACTTCTAGCATGCCTCCATCTTATACCTTTGGAACAATGGCTTCTTGGTCCTACAGGTCCATGTGGGCCTTCCATTCCTCTAGGCAAAAGCTTGGGAGTGGGTCTAAGAAGAGACAACATTTCTTTCACTGACAAAATCTCCTTCACATGGGGATTGGCTATCTGATCTTCTGTCCGAAGGTCAAGCACAAGTTTTCCATGTACACCCCAAGTCTGAGTTTGACAGTCTGGATGCTAGTATGCAAAGCAGGGTGCTTCCCTGAAAGAACCCCAAATTCTTCTTGGGGGTATGAAATCTTGCATTCAGAAAGCCAGCACTTTGAAATGAAAAAAATGTTTTATAGCGGTCCCTTGAGAAAGTGGCGCCTCAATCAGTCGCCCATACCTGAGAGACTGCAGGCCCTTACACCAGAGACAAGCCATGTCAAAGGCTCAGAGGGCTACCACATCAGCTGAAGAAATCTGTACATGTTTTCACAGACTGTTACAAACCAAACCTTTCCTGCTTTCTCCTCCTCTGATGCAGTTTCCTGGCAGAGGCTGCAAAGCTACATTACAGCCTTTAAAACAGCATCATTACTCCAATTCTGGGCCATGGTTTGTTTTTTTTCTTAACACGTTCCATACACATTGTCCTGTTTAGTTTGGAAACTTTTCAGTACTATCCCACCTTTACTTCCAGACTCACTGCTGGGTATGTCCCAAAGATACATGAGCACCAGAAATACCTTGAATGATGAAAGGAAATTTGTCCCTTTTACTTTAAAAGTCTCTTCTCAGAAAAAGCATGTCTGGTAGCCCATGTCCATCTGTTGGGTGCTAGGGATATATTTGATTTTTTTCAAAACTGGGTAATTAATAGTCAAAGCTAATACTTATTTATCATTGCTACACATTTTTTAGTTGACCTGACCCACTAATAGTTGTAGATGGGTCATAGAAGAGGGCTGCCTGTTGACTGACAGCTCAATGTGCTTCATGTCTAGACATGCCATTTCTAACGACAGAAATGTACAAATAATGGGGACGAATTTCCCATTTCACTCTAGTGAGTACAGTCCATTTACATCCAGGGCCCAGGATCATAAATATGAAGGAGGGTCCGGGGACAGGCTCCCTATAGAATGTCGGTGGTTTCTATGTGAAGTTGGTACAATATTAGTCCATAGAGCCTGCTATGGTGTTGGGTGTCTTTTGTTTTTAAAATCCCCCATTGTAATCCTACACACTGAAACACATAGTGTGTTTGCATTTCAAAAGCCTACCAGTCACACATGGAATTACCTGCTCTAAATAAATCCCTTCAAGGATGATGCATGATAAAGCATGCAGTGTTTTAACTCTGTCATATTTGGGTCATATTTATGCATTTATATAGATATTCTTACAGATGAACCCAGCTTCCAAGACTGAAAGAACTCATGGGCGTATGATTTAAGGACCAAAAATGTGGATAGCTCAGCCTAATAATGACTGAACTTGTAAAAGAGCTGAATACATTCCAAACTCAGTATTCGTTAGCTCCTTTCCTCATGTCATTCTCCTCAGTGCCAAAAGAGCCCTGAGTGTTGTAAGCCTCTGGCCTGACCCCTAGAGGAGTAAAGTTCCCTACAGCTGCTCTCTAAACTTACTACATAGGATTGCACTGAGGTCTTCCTCACAAAACAAATCTATATTCTGCAGTGATTGCCCAAAGCACTAAAGTAAAACTACGAGATTAAGTGTGTAAGGGGTAATTTGAATAGTTCCCATGGAGTATGTGTTGTCATTCCTTTTTAATAAGGGCAAGGCAAGCTTTGGGTATCCTCCCTCTAACCAGCAGATGAACTGGTGGCTTTTTTTCTGGCAGAAACAATTCTGTGCCCAGAAACTAAGCTTTTATTTAAAAAAACAAAAACAAAAAACCCCGTCAAATTAGGACCAAGATTTTTAAAAATGGGTTCCTAAATCCATAGGCTTGTAAATTAGTGACCTGATTTCCAAAAAATGCTGAACACTCTGCAGCTCCCAATTTTTAAAAACCTTCACTTCAGTCAACCTCCCTAGTGGTTTTAAATTAAAACTTTTACATTGGGATCCAAATGTAACAGACACAATAACATCTGCCTGAGTCTGCATACAGCTGAAACAGCAGCAGCAAGAGTTAGGCTGAGCTGCCCGAATTCATCTCATTGGATTAGAGGGCTCCATTAACTGTATCTCTGCTGATAAAACTGTGCAGGGAAAAAATGTGACACGCATGTTATGAAGAGTTGCACCATCTACTGTATGGCATCTCATTTTGTTTACTTGTTTTGATGTCTCAAGTGGGAGGAACTTGGGAGACTGCTGCTATTTTTAATCCAATTTGACCCTGCCACCAACATACAACTACTGAGCATGATACAAGCCTCCATGCGTCCTATATGTATTGTATGTCGTGCGTGGTGCTGTTTTATGTGTAGCAGAAGGCAGTGCCTCTGTTCCATGGAGCTTACCAATCTATATAACACAACCATCTTCCTTCAGTCCTTTTTCCCAGCCTCCATGAGACATTAAACTCCTTTTGAATCAGCCCTATAATTATGTGAGGCTTTAAGCACCAGATTTTAGCTTGAGAAAATCAACAACAAATATCTGTTTAACAATTGATGTTTCCCAGTGTTAAACTAGACCAGATTTGAAAATGAATTCAACAATGGAAAACATTTTGAAAGTGCTTTTTAAACAAATTTGAAAGTTTTTTTTCCCTCCCTTCCCTGGTGCAAAACAAAAATACATTTAAAATATGTTAATCACATTAACTCCCTGGGTTTGTTTTTGTTCTGACAGAACTGGCCAATTTGAAGAGGCCTCCTTTGACATTCCTTTTAGACAGACTTTGTTTGTTCAGGTCTGATGTATATTTAATGTCTCTTATTTTCTTTCTCTCAGCCTGGCACAGCCTGTGGTGCTGAAAGGTGCAAGATCTGGTTGTGTTTCATGGGATATCAACCTAAACTAACATCTGGGTTTCATGAAACCATCAGCAACTTAACTGCTTCTCATGTCTTTGCTCTGAATACCGTTTGCTTAGATCAGGAAGGTATGTAGCAAAGGGAGCAGAACTCACTTCCTCTTGCCACAAGGAAGTTTAGTCTAGTCTGACCTGTGACCAGCTGGCTGCTGCTCCATTGGATGATCAGGCTGGATTCTGATGGCTCGCAAGAGGGAAAAGACAGAAACAGGGAGGGGGCTGTCAGGGTTCACTTTGATGTCATGAATTGGGTTGAAAGAAATTTTTCCTATCATGGTGCCAGTTGTGTGTGGGGGGGGGATGTTTGTTCATTCAGGGGAGGAAATTAGCTTGTCAGGGGTACACACATGTACAAAAATGATCGGGCAAGCAGGAAAGACAAGGCAGACTTATATAACGTGAGTGAGACCTCCTGCCCTTTGTACTTAAAAACACTGCTGCGAATGGAGAGGCAGGCTGGCTGCACTGTTTCTGATTTATATAACACAGAAAGCTGTCACTTACAGCTCAGGGTAATTCAAGAAAAGACAAACCTTTCAACACATCTGCAAAGAAGGGGGCAAAAGCCTGAAATGGTAAATTATGGAAACCATCATCTAAAGTTCTATAAATAATTCTGACACCAGCTTTAATGCCTTGGTCCTGGTCTCACCATTAATTGAACCAGATCCAGTGACCAGTAGCCAAGCAGTCTCAACACTGACCCTGGATTTGTTTTTTCTATTTTAGAGTCCAACCCAAATGTCCACTGAAACAAATGGTCATTTTCCTTTGACTTTACTGGGATTTGGACTAGCCCATGTATACCTTTTTAATATGGTATATGTGAGTGAGATGTGCATATAGTTTAAGTGTAAAGTTTGATGCTTCATTCTGACGTGACTAGCTCCTGCTTTAATGTAGTGGGCGTACTTTTATGAACTGGTCTGGGTCATGTATAATCTCTAGCCATGTATACTCTACAGCAGCTTTGTCTCTAGCAGTGTTTATTACAATAGTTGTACATGGGATCATTTTTCTCTGTAAGAAAAGATTGCTACATGTTTATATCCTACACTGATGGATGATGCTGTAGAGAAACTTGAAGATTATATTTAGGCAGTCTTGAATTGTTAAACTGTCTTTGATTTTCCTGAATTGCATAGGGCATTGTATGAAAGGTCTAATTTTTTTTGTAACTTTGCTATGAAAAAGAGCACGTTGTTAAAGTTTTTACGTACTGCTCTGAGAAAGCTGTGTGGCAAATAGTATTTGTTTCACTGACACTCTATAGCAAGTATGAGCAATTTGTTACAGGCAGAATTTAAAAAGCCAGTGTGCTCATCATTAAAAATAGTTTCTTTTTCATAGACTGTGTGTGCTATTTGTGTGTTGAACTTGGTGTTGATTGTTCCTGTAAGCGCTTGTCTTTGCAGGATTGGCGCCTCAAGAGTGTGAAGCACTGCATAAGAACTAGGTATTATTATTTTAGTTTGAAGATGGTCTCTGTGTTTTCCTGATTGTGTATTCAATATACCTGCTCCATGGGCATCTGGAATCTTCTAAAAAGCAGTGTCCATTCAGGCCATTCCCCTCTCCTTGTCCTTCCCTAGGGCAAGGTTTGGAGGGTGTAAAAGGAGGAGTGGTCTCATGTCTGCCCTTCAGTTCCTTATGAACAGCTGACAGTACAATAAGCTCAGAGCTCATTCAGTCACCTCCAGGCTTCCCTCATTGTGTTTTGCTTTTTTTCCCTGCCGCTGTAGTGGCTGCTTTGGTTAGCTGGTCGTTGAAGCCTTGTGGTGAGTCAGTTAATTAGAAACAAAGAAATGAGAGCAGAAGGGAAAGGATGTCTGTACCTCCTGGCTATTGTATAGACAGACCTGCAGAGAGTGAGTAGGCAACCTCAAACCCTTGTTAACAGGGGACGCTTTCCAAGTCAGGTACTGCGTAAGTCCAGTGTCCGCTCTGGAGGTCTCTTCACCAAAGGGGCGCTATGCCTGGCTTAAGTGTTATCCAAGGGCTCATCCCATTGACTGAGTGCGCTGTCAAGGATCTGGCATTGTTGACTAGAGACTGAAGAACCACTTGCCACTTTGTAATCACCACAAGAGCTTTGGTGTGGCTCAAAGCTTAAAAAGGTTTGCTTTGTTTTATTCCAGGCAGGTTCTTATACCGCACTCATCACCGCAGTGTCTGGGTCCCTTCCAGTTGTGTATGAAATGATGTAACTGACATCTGTCGTGTGGTTCATTCTCTCGCTCAATCTCTCCTCAAGCAGGGATGTGTGCTCAGCAAAACGGTGTGTGTGTGTGTGTGTTAGCTGGGTGTAAAGCTTGGTGTCCGCATTGTCAGAATTGCTTTTGTAACCTTAATTTGTAATTTTCATGTTTAATGTTTGTGGGGGTTCTATAGTAGTGTGACATGGAACTGCACTTAGCAAGCTTAACTGGAACTGAGTGGCGTCTTTTACTTTGGAATTTGTTTCTTATAAACCTCTGCTTTATTATGTTGCCATATTTATCCCACTGCTTCAAGTGAGAAGATCTGTGCAGCATCTGACAATAGCTTATGTGTTGTTTTAAAGTTTTCTCTTCTGGGTGTGCAAAGATTTTACTGGAGCTGATGTAATTATTTTGCTGGTTCTCTGCTGCACTCCTGAGGGATCTCCAACTCCCCAGCTCCTGAGAATCTTCATTCTTGGTTCCCTAGATAGTCCTTGTTCCCTGTCCCAGTGCAAGTCCAGACTCCCCACCCAGCTCCAGTTCCATCAGCCCTTTTCACTGCTTCCCTCTGTGCCCTAGTCTGAATCCACCTTCTTCCCGCTGCAAAGGTCTGCAGGAATGGAGCTACGCTCACTTGGACCTTACTAAGTCTGCAAGCCACCAAAGGTGGCTGAACTTCAGAGCACAGAGCCTCCACCTCTCCCTGGTCCCCTTGCAATCCTCCACCTCAGCTCAGTTATCCTCCATGACCCAGCTCAACCACACTGCTCCTAGCCGTTCTGAAATGCAATTGATTGCTTAGTGCTAATTGTTTAGTAATGAAAACTTTAATTGTGGGATATGTCATTTTTTAATCACTAGGCAGCTGACAGAAATCCGGTCCATAACAATGAAGTTGTAACAATTTTTCCCCCGGTCAGTAACAATTGATAGGAATAGTAGCCTCTGCTTGTGCGAGTGAAAATGTTTGTCTGTGACTAATGTTATACTTGGTATGCTGAAACACATGGATCAATAAACCATGAGTCACGAGCAATACTTTTCAAACACAGGTAGGTTTATTAGCTAGCAACTTAAGCCCATACTCCTAAACTTTTAAAACAATCTAAGGAAAAATTATATTCTTCATCTATTTCAAACATGCCAATTTGCAAACCAACTGGTTGTTGCAGACACAAGTTATGGGGGGGTTGCAAAAAGGGCTTGTAAAAAAAAAAATCCCTGTGAGGCAGTCAATACCTCCATAACAACAACACTGTAAAGGTTCATGAGGCCATACAAGTGTCAAAGAAACAACAATATATCTTTTGTGAGATGGAGTGACCAAATCTGCACACACTATTCAAGACGTGGGTGTATCATGGATTTATAAAGAGGCAATATGGGATTTTCTGTCTTATTATCTATCTCTTTCCTAATGATTCCTGATATTCTGTTAACTTTTTTGACTGCTGCTGCATATTGAGTGTCACAGTACATGGCTACTGACAAATGGTTTGCTTTTTCATTTTTACCATATAATTATAAAATAAATGGGAATGTAAAATACTGCACTTACGTATCAGCATATAGTAAGTATATAGATTAGTAAACAAGTCGCTGTCTATGCAATTTTAGTTTGTGCTGACTTTGCTAGTGCTTTTCATATAGCCTGTTGTAAAACTAGGCAAATATCCAGGTGAGTTGATATACTCCCTGGAAGACCTCTGCATACACGCAGGGGTACTCGTGCCACTGACTTATAGGCACCAGTGAGTACAGTACAAAGCAAGACCCAACAGAACACGTGTGTGATGTGGGCATGGTTTTGTAGCACAATTACTTCTTTTTCGATGCCTCCTCAGGAATTTTTCTGAAGGAAGAATGTCAAGAAAATTGTTTTTGAGCAGGCAGAGAGAGAAGTTAGGAGACAAACTTGGGCAGAGCAAATGAAGCAAAAGGATGAAAAAGGAGATGGGGCAAAGTTGTGTAGCGTCTTCAAAGTGAGGGAATGAGTAGCTTGAACTTATGCAGGGTATAGAGATTCTCTCTGTTGATTGCAATAGATATGAGATCTACACCACACTGCTCCACCATTCCTTGCCATAATATCTTCTGGAAAGATTGGGACAGTACTGCAGAGAGAATATTTCTACACCATTCATGAGTGACTTCTGGCACTGTAACCTTATAGAGGCAGTGTTATCTAGTGGACAGACCACTGGATTGGGATTTAGGAGACCCTAGATCTATTGGGTCTGCCAATAGATCTATTGGGTGACCTTGGGCAGGTCATGTTCTCATCTGTAAAATGGGGTTAATGATACTGACCTCCTTTGTAAAGCACTTTGTCAACTTCTGATAAGTGCTATATGAGAACTAGTATTATTATTAGTCACAGACACTGCTCCAGTAACTCCACCTAGATTAAGTTGGAATTTGGACATACTTTTATTGACTGAACACCTATTACAAGCATGAAAAATAGTTAAAGTCCATATCATGACTTTCAGAAGTATTACATATGTATGTTTATCTAGTACCTAGAGCATTGAGAGCTGCACTTCTGGTTGATCATTATCCATAGAAAACACATTTTTGAAGGGATAAGTGGATATTTTTTAGGGCTGTGCATTTGGTTTTCACAGGAAACCAAATACTTCTGAATATCTTAATGTTTGTTTGTTTTAATCTCAGGAATCCGTATATGGCACTGAAATAATAGTTCTACTAAGTACTATGAAATCAGATCACCTATTCAAGGGTTCCCACAGGAATTATACAGATAGCTCTTACTGTATATAGCAAAGTATTTTAAAAACCTATTAAGAAAAATTAGTTCCTGTTACCATCCCCTTATATTTTCATAGATCTTGTTGTCTTATTCTAAAGGGTTATAATTTCAACAACTGGAATAATTAAATATTAAGTGTTCCATATTCTTGGAGTGAGGTTAAGATGACTGAGACACTTCATAATTCTGCATGTTGTGATATTAAAAAGCTTGTCTTTTACATCCGTCAATGCACTCCACAGTGATGTGGGAACAAAAGCGTTAAAGCGGGGCTGCACATGGACAGAGATGAGGAGGAGAAGGGTTAAATTTGGACTGACCCACAGCTACAGTAGTACTAGGGGGAGAAATTTTGGCCTTGAATACTAGTACTAAAATGAAAAGGGAGAAACCAGTAGATCAGGAAAGGGGGGAGACGAGCATGAAAAGCACTGTCAGGACCATGCATGCTGTAAAAAGAAGCAGAGCAGAAGCGGAAAGGACACAGCTAGCAAATGAAGCTGGTGGAGTTGGGAGTGGAGGGCATGTTTCTTAAAAAAGAAAATAAAAAATCTATTTTGCTGACATTTTAGTTAAAACTGTTTGGATGATTCACAACCTACAACACAAGTAACATCCAGGAAATGTGACTTTACAAAATGTTTTAAAATGTATATAATTTTTCTGAAAGGAAAGAGACTTACTTTTTTTATTATTATTTTTTGTAAGAACTAGCTTGATTGTTGATTTGTCACCAGTAGTTTCTAGTGTATAACTTTTGTATAAGCAAGTTTTATTAGGGCTTTGGTTGATTGTTTCAGAATGTTACTAGTAAAATAATGCCTCTCACTTTTTTTGTCAAAATTTTTAGCCTACACTTGAGTAAAGCATTTAAGATTTTGAAGGATGTACAGAATCACTTGATCTAGTCTTCTATTCTTATGTTGTACAAGATTGAGGCACAAGTTTGAAACTAATAAAAATTATAGTTTGCCATTCTACAGCACAATCCAACAAAGAATCTCAAAACTGAAAATGAAAATGGATCAGAACCAGCGGTAAGGGTGCTAATTGTATTATTTTATTAAGAGTAATCATGTTTATTATGGTTTCAGTATCTTTCTTTCCTGCAGTTTCTTTCCTAAAGGCCAACATCATCATGGCTGGGGAAGGAGGAATGCCACCTGGGTCCTAGTGATGTCCAAGGGAACGTCCCCTGCACAGTTCTGGGTCTGGAGGGATCAAAAGGAGGGATAAGGATGGGACCCATTTAACCTCCTGTGCCCACATCAGAGTCTCTTTGACAGTTTTCTACAGCTGATCTATAAGTCTCTCAACAGCTCTGTGGTGAGTATGTTTAATCTCCATTTTACAGAAAAGGAAACTGAGGCATAAAAAGGGTAAGTGATTTGCCTATGGTCACATGGTGAAAGAGCAGAGAGAAGAGAATCCAGCTCTCCTGTGTGTCTGCAGTTTAGTTGCAGAACTGTGCTCTCTCCCTTGTAACATAAGTATCTCTCCCCCCTCTTTGTAAGAACATTATTAAGGCTCCTAAGTCAAGCACTCAAATGTTAGGAAATGCCAAAATTGAAGTTGCCTGTGCAACCTTAATTCACCTACCCTGCACGTATGCATTGATACTGTTTTTATTATGTAATCACATACTATCTTTTCTATGCGACTCCCTGCCTCACTCAGTGCACAGGATGGATGGTGCTCACTAAAAGACGGTTCTCATGATATTTATTTACTACACACTATTCAAACCCTCATCTGAAGACAATTACTAATTTCTGTGCTTTTCTATGGTGCTTATTAATTCTGGCATTTCTTAATTTTTGGGTGGTTGATTTTTTTGCATCCTTCATGGTGTTTTAATGTAGATTTCTGAGTAATTTCTTACGTTTTTTAAAAGCAAACTGAAAAAACCAGACTGGAACTTTTAAATCCACCAGACAGACACCCATGAAATGAGTTAATGCAGTAACTGATAGCAGTAGTAGGTTGTCATCCTCATTTTCTATGGGGGCCAGCACGGGAGAGGGATGAGTCATAAGTAGATGGTTTCGTGCCTCTTTGCTGACAGCATTGGAATGATAAGGGTCAGGAATCTTGGGTGCCACTCCAGGCTTTGGAGGGGAATGTGCTCTACGGTGCACAGACTCCCTCCTCCAACTTTTCTGTAGCCTAGTCCAGTCTCTTCCCTGCTGCCCGCTCCTCCTCCCCGCTCCCTTCCTCCCACCCCGCTCGTGTCTCTCCTTTCCTCTCCCGGTCCCAGGCTTTGCCCCCTGCAGCCTCGTTTCACCCCGGGGCCTGTCCCGTCTCTGCGCTGAGCGGGGTGGGTTCGGCCCCAGCGCTCCCGCTGGCAAAGCCGCAGGCACGGGACGGCGGGGCTCGCAGCGGGCCGTGGCAGGCGGCCGTGCCCCGCGTGGGCTGCCTGTCACTGCGGCCTGACGCCCCTTGTCCCTCAGCGGCACGGGCCGAGCCCCGGCCCCGCGCGCTTGCCGCGGTCAGCCGCGCCGCGCCGCCCCCTCGCCCCGGGTCCACGGGGAGCGCCCGCGCCTGTGGGCCCTGCCCGGGGTGACGGCAGCGCGGACCGAGCGGCGCGCCAGGAACTGGCGTCAGTGGCGCCCCTCGCCGCAGGGTTAACAGGGCGGGCCTCCGCCGGACGTCGCGGGCCGGAGGGAGTTAAAGGGGGCACGCTCCTATTGGCTCTCAGGGAAAAGCTGCCTGATTGGGTGGAGGTCGACGAGGCGGCCCCATTGGCTGGGCGGTTAAAGGCGCGGCCCTACCGGCGGCCCCGAGCGATGCGTTCGGCGAGCGAGCGGGGAGAGGCGCGGCCCCATTGGTCTGGGCAGGCGGCTGAGGCGGCCTGATTGGCTGCGCGGCGCCGGTGGCGTCAGCATGTTGGCGGGGGGGCCCTCGCGGCTCGCGGGGCTGCTCGTTGGCAG